>JAODAL010054959.1:0-24284 GCA_025379985.1 Phyllomedusa bahiana | reverse complement strand
AAACGTTGGCGTTTTATAGGAGTTTTTGATCACTTTTTCCTTTTTTATTGCTGCGGGATGAACAAAAATCTTAATTCTGTGATTATTTTTTTGTTGTTTTTTTTTACGCCGTTCACCGTACGAGTAAATTAACATGACAGATTTAAAGGGCAGGTTGTTACGCACGCGGCGATACCAAATATGCATACTTTATTCTTTTTTTTATCTTTTTTGGGGCGATTAGCATTTGTAAAGGGGAAAAGGGCGGTGTACGTGTTTTTTATTTTATTTTTCGTGTCTGTGTTTTACTTGCTTTTCACTTTTTTTACTTTTTTTTCAAATTTGTTTTTTACTTTTCCCCATAGAGGATTTGAATGAGAGATCCTTAGATCTCTCATTCAATTGGAATCAATGCACAGCTTGTTGCTGTGCACTGGTTCCTATGGTAACTGTCAGTCACGATGCCGGGCCATGCCCACAGGGCACGGTCGGGCATCGTGACGTCACAGACAACCCGGAAGGCATTCTATGCCCTCCGTGCTGTCTGTCAGCACACAGCAGCAGTACGATCATGTGCTGCAGTCGCCGACAGAGACGCAGGAGGAGCGATCTCCTCCTGCGTCTCTCTTAGTTATTGCGGCCCGATGGTCGCAATAATTAAGGGGTTAACCGCCCTAACCTGGAGCGATCTCGGGTCGGGGCCGATGCAGTGGGATGTCAGCTGTAATATACAGCTGACACCCCGCGCCGATCGCGCAAACTCTGCTTTAGAGTTCGCACGTTCCTCAGGACGTATGCATATGTCCAGGGACGTGAACCCCCAAACCACCTGGACATATGCATACGTCTAAGATCGTTAAGGGGTTAACAGACATTTGTTCTTCACAATTGTCAAAAGTGGCTCAAGGGTCATGTTTTGAATTTTTGGGGGCATTTTGTTGTGAAATGCAGCTATACTAAAGGTCCTATTGTAAAAAATTTGTGGTTTCTAACAGACGTTTGTTCTTCACAATTGTCAAGTGGCTCAAGGGTGATGGTGCTGTCAAAAACAGGAATAGGTATGACACTGTTAATGGACACATATTGTAAAATGACTTGTTTTTGCAAGATCTTTAAAACAGCTAGCAATTCCTGTAGTGAGACAACCCATTTTTAACACAATAAAAAAAAGAGAAACAAAGACATGGTGGGATTCCATCCTATTTTAAAAATGTGTTTTCTAGAATTAAACTACTAAAAAACTTGCATGTACAAAATAGCTGATACAAATATTCCTCTGAATTGTACAAGGGAGGTACAGAAAGACTTGAACAGATGTAGGTTACCCAGGACAGGTATATCTATGTCCAGTTCAACTAAAATGGTGGTTCAAAGAAATCCTTTTTCCGGCACTTTTTAATCTGTGGGTCAGACAGGTTTAATGGTCATACTGCGGTACAGGACAGATATAGTTAATGTCCAGTTCAACTAAAATGGTGGTTAAAAGACCTTTTTCCGGCACTTTTTAAATTTGTGGGTCAGACAGGTTTGGGGCTCATGCTGTGGCTCAGGACAGATATAGTCAATGTCCAGTTCAACTAAAATGGTGGTTGAAAGACTCCTTTTTCTGGCACTTTTTAATCTGTGGGTCAGACAGGTTTAAGGGTCATGCTGTGGTACAAGACAGGGATAGTGAATGGTCTGTGACTTTTTTTTCTGTGGCTTTTTTTAACCTAAGTGTGTTGCCTAAGATGTAGCACGTATCCATTTGACTGTTGTGGATGTTAATTCCAGCTTCTCCAGGCCTGTTTGGGTGTAAGAATGAAGGTGTTGTTCCTCTCCCATAGACTTTAATGGTCATCGGCGATAATCTATTATCGACTATCGGAAATCGTATTGATAATTGCCGATATCGACTATCGACCCGATGACAATAGTCAACGTAATCGCTCATCACTATCTATAACAGATATGGTAAGAGTGGCATGTGTGGCTGTAGTACCCGCAGAGCTGGAAATATGAACCTTTGGACACTCAAACAGAAATAAAGATGGGAAAGATGCAGCCAGATATAAAAAAAAATTGCTTCCTATTACTGTCTATGATTCCCTAAGCTTGCTGAACCCCTTCCCTCACTATTCTAACAGTTTTTCCTGTGTAATGTTGCTAATAAATCAGCAGACATGGATCAAGGTGACAGAGAGCACTGCCTTCAGTTCAGAGACTAAACTCAAAATGGCGACTAACAAGAAATACAGTGACATACACATAATAGTCATTTTAGCAGCCAGTGAGATCCCTACCCCCTCAGCGGTGACGTTTTTGAACCCTCTCTGTGCTCTGCACTGATTGGATGGCCGCCAAAAGTACAGGAAGCAGCTTAAAGAGAACCTGTCACATAGATTATGCCCCCCTGGCTGAGGACAGAACAAGCTAGTGACAGACATGCTGTTTCCAGCGCTGTGTCCCTTATTCTGTAAGATGCTGTAGTTTTCGTGTATTTAATGCTCAAATCTGCAGTTTTCAGCCAGAAGGGTATTCAAAGAGTCGGTTTTTTTTCAAACCCCGTCCACATGAGGCTAGCCCCGCCCACCTCGACTGATAAACCTATTACTTGAATAGGTAGAAACAGGTGAATAACTGTCATTGTGCGGGGCTAGTCTTTGGTGGGTGGGGTTAACACCTGCTCATGAATAAGATTTGAGGGGTAAATGCTCTGAAACTACATCATTTTACAGAATAAGGGGCACAGTGCTGGGAACAGCAGGTCTGACACTAGCTTGTGCTGCCCTCAGCAAGGGGGGCATAACCTATGTGACAGGTTCCCTTTAAAGTCAAAGTGAAACTGACACGGCGATCGGTAGTTTCGATTGCGATTTTGATGAAAAAAATCGAAATCGATAAAACCATAAAAATTGATTCGATTTTAACTTTTCTTGATTAAATCACTCAACACTAACCAGTACCACGGACTTCAGATGAACAAGTTGATAGGACTAACAAGCTCCCTGCATTGGTGCCATACTGGGTCCCCATGAAGGTGTGTCAAGGGACGATGCGGTTCTTATGACAAGAGATTGGCACCCAGCTCTAGGATTGCCTTATAGTGTTGTTTTGAAGCTAAGGAGGAAGAGGTCATAGGAACGACATACTATAGAGAGGACCAAAAAAGGGAGGAGGATCAAAAGGGGGAGAGGGTGAAATACAAGGACGTGCAGAGCCAACAAGATCCCAACTAAGGTGAAGGCATAAAAGCGCATTTACATCACCATATGGTGAACCAATGACAGATAAATCAAGAGTCTCCAATAGAGCATTCAAGATACCAGGTAGAACATAAATGAATCCAAAGTGTACTATGAGAAGGCAAATGATTATAGGTTCCCAAGTCTTAAAGAACATCTGGACCTTGAATTCATTAAGCAGATAGCATTTTAACTATCTTCTCCTATAGGCATCCCTCCCAGATACTAAACAGCAGCCACTATGTCTAGTCTGACTCATGGTTCTCCTACACTATACATAGACACCACCCAACACCTAATCATTATGAACTGAATCATGGGCATGATTATTACACAATTTAATATAATAAATGTAATCTTAGACAATGCATCTGATCACTACATTGAAGAGCACCTCTGGCAACTTTCAATTTACTTAAAGAATAAAAGTAAAAAAATTTAGAGAAAGGGGAGCATTTACCACTCTCTGCCCTGTTTTGACCACTCCCCATCTGGATGTCTTTCCTTCCAGGTAAACAGCATTACGCTGCTACATCTGAGAGTAACTTCCTTCTGTTCCTGTTAATCTCTGTATAGATTTTGTGATGCACTGAGTTCAAAACCTGCATAATCTTTGATGTGCAATGATTTTTCCCACCAGCAGTGTTTGCTGTCTAATTTATCCCAGACATCCCTTCCCTGTGATGTCAGCTGGCTTCCATACACCCCCTACTGTGATCCACATCCCATATATTCAGCATTAGGGGACACTCAAGGGGCCAAGTTTCCTAGTCTTACTTTTATCTCCATATTTTATTTAAAAAACAGGAGTGGGATCCTATCAGCAGAAAGTAAGAATACTGTTTTTGGAAACAGTTGTCTCACAGTTGTCTCACCATGCTGTTTCTCAGAGCCACAGGCAACTTCAGATTCATGCTTCTGCACTCTTCCTGGTCAGGCTGTGGATGGTACTATAGCAAGGATTAGTATACCAGCTCTGTATTCCCAGCTCTTCTAATTCCACTGACATGAGAGCATGAAATCTTATCTCTAGTGCAGAGACCTTCGGAGCTCAAAGTAAACAATCCAAAGTAATTAATCTTTGTTTGATAAAGAAAAGGGGGAAAAGGGGGAGGGGAGGAAACCAGATAAACCTGTTTGCACTCAGAGCAAAAAAAATTCTCTTTTAAACCACCCCCCATGTTGACTGTCTTATTTTCCCTGCTTTACTCCTGTTGCCTTGCATGGTAAACTCTACTGATTGACAGTTCAGGCCAGCAGTGTTGAGGTGATGTATGCTTTCAATGCTGCTATGATACTACTCAGAGCAGCATAAGAAGCTAAGTGTTCTGCAGCGCTGACAGGACAGCAGAAGTCTAGTGAGCTTTCCCTATAATCAGCAGTAACAAAGATATGAAACTGAGAGGCGTGATCCCACAAACCCGACAACCAAGCCCCTCCTGCTGTTAAGACAAAGGACACAGTGACATTGCAACCCCAGTCACAACAAGAGCACAGAGGTAGTCAGTAACCTAGAAGAACCATCTGTAAGAAAGAGAAAAGATTTTTTTCTGTATTTTGTAAAGGGAAAAATCAGAAGAAATGTGTTTATTTTCCGTTGCCTACAATTTTAAATTGTGGTTTTCCAATCTGAACAAAGGGGCCAGCTAGATGGAAAAAACACCATTGTGCCATCTTTTTCTGAAGGTGCGATATAAATAAAATGTTATCTGTATTGTGCAGGTTAGTAAGTTTGTGATACTTTTTTTTTTACTTTGCTTTGCTGTTTTCTGAGACCAAAAACTTTTTTATTTTTCTGTCTATGGATCTGTGTGAGGGCTTTTTGCGACCCAGTTTTTTATTTGGATTTATTTAAATAAAACCCGCTACATTTTGCTCACCTTTTATACCAATTTTTTTAGGAGACCAAAAAAAATCTGAATTTTGAAGCGGGGGGATTTTTTTTTCAGCATTTCCCCTGAGGGTAAATAAATATTAATATATTAATAGTTCAGACTCATCAGTGCCAATTATGTTTTATTTTACTTTTAAAATAGGGGAAAGGACATTTTTTTTTTTTATATTCTTAAAATGTTTAAATTTTTTCACTTGTAGCTTTTGTCCCCCTATGGGGAATGACCCCCCGGGGTTAATCAATTAATACATTATTTTGTAATACATATGTATTGCAGAATAATGTGCAATTAGAGCTCTCCAGAGGAAGGTTGTAAAAGGGGAACCCTACAATTATCGGGGGGGGATCATGAGATAAAAGGGGGGGTTACCCACCCCTCCGGGTAATATTGCATCCAGTAAAGAAATAGTTAAACGGTCTTGATCAGTTGAGGTGCCAGCTGTAACTAAAAGCTGCCACCCACTGTGTATGGAGCGGGCTTAGCTCATGAGCTCACTTCATACATCTTTGCGCCCCCTTTCTCAGCCTACCCGTTGTCTCAGCCTTGCTATGTGGCAGTGCATATTATGTAAAAATAAGACATAAAAGGAAAGAATAATAACTAAGAAGATACATTCATACAATTGCTGAAGCCTCTCTAGGGGACTCAGGGCTCTCTACCACCAACTGCAAACAGGTAACATGGAGCCCAGCATTTGGTGAAGTTGATGAAGAATTATTCATCCCATTTATACGGATGTAACAATAAGAGTGAAAACATACATGCAATAGGATTTTATTATAAAGCAGTGCTCACTCGCATATCACAGCATTGTGGCCTTGCAACAGAAACTCACTTGACTCTTTCATTATACTCCCACGCATTACAATGAGAAATTGTTCTCAGACCATGTAATATCATTTACAAATATTATAATCATACTTGGGGTAGATTGTTATATTTTTCAACTGTAAAAAAAATTCTGTACTATGTATCTCTAACCTTGGAAAGACTATGTGCATTTGTTGTGCAGAATAGAGTACTGCATCGATTAATTCCTACTGCACAATAAGGAATGGACAGCTGTGAGGCCAGGAATGCTTCAACTGAAGAGGTAATTGACCTCCATGGGAATAGCCCATGGTATTCAATGTTGTGCTTGAGCAGTAGTGCAGCAGGCTGCTGTTATTAACCTGCTTTAAGAGAATGTACAGAGCATATTGCTGTCCATCATACATCTGCTTACTAGAGAAGCCAAAGATCTCCACAACAACAGAATTTCCACCCTGATAGTGGTCCGCCGGTGTGGGGATTCAAGTATTTATCTGCCCCTCCCTCAATACAGGATCGTATGGATACACTGAGTAGCTACCCCCATGCAGTCAAAAAAGAGTTCTGTCTGGAGGTACCCGCTCAACGATGGGGCACCAATGTATGGAGGCAGAAAACCTTTTTTAATGCTTTTTTTAACTGGTGTGGTAAATCTATGACTGTGACAATTAGCATAAAAGCAGCTTCTTTGCACAGAGAAATCACAGAAAATGCATCCATGCTTAGACCATGAATGAGTGAGAGGGGTCTGGTAACAGCAGGATACTGAAAACAGGCAGTCAGTTCACTGTCAGTAACAGATTTAATGAATACATTCACAAAGTCTATTCTATCTGCAATTTATTTTTCTGGTCACAATTTATTTTTAGTCTGTCTTTATATTCCTCTCCCTCCTATTGTTCTCAGCCTCATCTCTTTGCTATAAATCAAAGTTAAACATGTTCTTCCTCCCAGGAACTGATGAGACTCCTTCCTCCTCTTCTCCTCCTGAGCAGACATCTCTGTAATGACACTGCCAGTCTCTGTGTCTCCACATCTATTTCAATCTAACCTCCCACTGCATGAATACATTTCTCTCTTTATGAGCTTTGTCTCGAGACCTGAGTATTTCTCCACTGCTTTGTATCTGCCTAAATTTCATCAATTTGAGGTATGGAGAGAAGATTTCCAGTCGGACATAAATGATAGCATAAATGTAAGTGTGGTATCCCAGTGTGGTATCCCAGGACAGTATATGTTCGGATGGTTTTCGAGTAATACTGGAATGTTTTCTTTCACCTTGCCCACAGTGTAATGGTTGATATCCAAGCTAGAAAAATGTAATGCCATGCTGACACTACTGTATTGTGCTATTGTGCATTGTGCAAAGCCTAAGCAAGGATGGTTAGCTGGAAAACAGCAGTAGGGCCAAAGTCTATAAAATGACCCGTAATAGTGCTTCTAGTGAGTTCTTCAGTAGTCTCTTCACTAGTTCTGCCACCAAGTGTTCAGCCTTGAACTTACTCTGAATCCAGAGAGAAGCATCTTCATTCCTTGCCCTGAGTCTAGGAAACGACCAGAAGACTAAAAACAGATACAGATGTGTAGTTCTTTTTATTGGCACCATATTGGGCTACACACAACTTTTTGTTAGGGTCTTATTTTTACATTTTTGGGAAGGTGGAGCAGATTTTTTTTACAACATTCTTCATGCAGGATAAATCATACTATACTTCAATACACTCAACTTTTAAAAGAGGATTGTGATATAAATTATGTTTCATTTTATATTGTTTTTCTTTTTTATTTCTGGTCAGGGTTTTACATTTTTTTTTATATTATTAAAACTATTTTTAAATAAAAATGTTGACCCCCTTGGCTGGTCATGATCGCCTGTACCAGCTAAAACCCAGTCTTATTAGGTACCAGCTGAAACCTCATCCTGTTATATACCAACTAAACCCCATCCTATTAGTTAACAGCTGAAACCTCATCTTATTAGGGAATAAAAAGAAACCACCTGTGTTTCACCTATGATACTCTCTTTGTTGTAGATTTTTGCTGTTTGGGTTTCTACAACTTAAGTGATCTCAAGTCTTGATCAAGAGGTGGTTTTCCTAAAGGGGTTTTCTCAATAGGCTGTTTTACTGAGTCAGGCGCAGTTTTACACCTATTCTATCTCCTCAGACTGTGGACTATAGCAGTGCTAAGCATATTTGGCTCCTCTGTAACTAACTGAGCCATTACTCTGACAAGTCCAAGAGATGTTATCTCTTCAGTAAACAAAAGGTACATGTGCTGTGAGGATTGAAAACAATTACTTATCTGTGATCTTGTTAGAGGTAATTTGTTTGCTCCTGACTGAGCTGTCCATCCATGGTGAGGTCACTCCCTCCTCTAAGCTCTCAGCTCTAATCAGATAACAGAACCAGGTAACCATAAAACCAATGTGCACTCAGAGCACATAAAATATTTCTCATGACCTAAGTAAAATCTGTTAACTAATGTATTTAGAAAAAAGTCTTCAATTACTTGTTCCTTCATGTTGAAAACTAACCTTTGTAGTGAGAAAACACCCTTAAAGTGGTTTTCTTGCTACAAAGATCATATCTTTAATGATGGGGACAGTAAAAATAAGCACTTTTGCAATTGGTTTGCATTACCCAAATAATTAGTAATAGCAGTTTTGACTAATCTTGTGTGAATAAACTAAATCAAGCCTGTTTGTCGGGCCCACACCCCTTTGCTGTATTGGCTCCCTGATTTTTTAGTTTGCCCTGTTGGGACACCCCCCCCTGCACTGTGATTGGCTGCTTGCACTCTGTGCTTACTCCCTTCTGAGCTGTAGAAAATGAAAGTGAAACATCTTTCTGTGCCGGCTGCTGTCTGTGTAATAAATGCTGTCTGAGCTCCTCTCTGCTCATCTCCCAGTGATATCTGTATGTGAAGGATTTGGGCAATTACTGTGTCTTTAGCCTAGATTTTACTCTCCCCCTAATACATCATATGAAAAAGTTTGGGCACCCCATTAATCTTAATCATTTTTTTTGTTTTAAAATTTTGGGGTTTGCAACAGCCCTTTCAATTTTTATATATTAATAACTGATGGGAAAAAAAGTAAAATTTTCCCGATTGAAAAAGAGGGGTTTTTTGACTAACACAAAATGTGCATATGCTTTTAAAACCAAAAAATTTACCGGTGCAAAAGTATGGGTACCCCAACAAAAAAGGACATTAAATTTAGTAGTCCTCCTTTTTTAAAAAAAAACAGCCTCTATGTTCCTGTACTTTTAAACAGTTCCTGTATCCTGGAGAGGTATTTTTTTGCCATTTCCCCTTTACAAAACAATTAAATTCATTTTAATTTGTGGTCGCGAGATGGAAACCCCTTCAAAGTATCCCACAGATGTTCAATATTTCAGGTCTGGGGATGGGAGGCCTTCCAGAACATTTAAAAGTTTCTGCAGAAAGCCTGGTAATTTGGGGCTGTGTTGGTCATTTTCTTGCTGAAATATCCAACCCCCCGTAACTTCAAATTCATCACTGATTCTTGTCATTATTCTGAAGAATGCTGATAGATTGAAAACCCCTGCGACCCTCAACTTAACAAGATTCCCGGTGCCAGCATTGGCCACACAGCCCCAAAACTTTTATGGAACCTCCACCAAATTTTACAGTGGGTAGAAAGTGTTTTTCTTGGAATGCTGTGTTTTTGGGGGCGCCATGCTAAGCCTTTTTGTATGACCAAAAACTCAATCTTTGTTTTCATCAGTCCAAAGGACCTTCTTTCCAAATAAGCTGGCTTGTCCAAATGTTGCTTTTGCATACCTCAGGCGACTCTGTTTGTGGCGTGCTTTCAGAAACGGCTTCTTTCACATCACCCCTCCCATACAGCTTCTCCTTGTGCAAAGTGTGCTGTATTGTTGACCGATGCACAGTGACACACCATCTGCAGCAAGATGATGCTTGCAGCTTTTTTGGAGGTGGTCTGTGGATTGTCCTTGACTGTTTCTCACCATTCTTCTTCTCTGCCTTTCTGATATTTTTTCTTGGCCTGCACTTCTGGGCTTAACAAGAACTGTCCCTGTGGTCTTCCATTTCCTTACTATGTTCCTCACAGTGGAAACTGACAGGTTAAATCTCTGAGACAACTTTTTGTATCCTTCCCCTGAACAACTATGTTGAACAATCTTTGTTTTCAGATCATTTGAGAGTTGTTTTTGAGGAGCCCATGATGCCACTCTACTCACGGGAGATTCAAATAGGAGAACAACTTGCAATTGGCCACCTTAAATACCTTTTCTCATCATTGGATACACCTGGCTATGAAGTTCAAAGCTCAGTGAGGTTACAAAACCAATTTTGTGCTTCAGAAAGTCAGTAAAAAGTAGTTAGGAGTATTCAAATCAATAAAATGATAAGGGTACCCAAATTTTTGCACCAGTCAAAATTTGGTTTAATGCATATTGCACATTTTGTGTTAGTACAATAAACCTCATTTCAATCCGGAAATATTACTGTGTCCATCAGTTATTAGATATATCAAATTGAAATGGCTGTTGCAAACACCCAAATATTTAGAACTAAAAATGATTAAGATTAATAGGGGTGCCCAAACTTTTTCATATGACTGTAACACAGCCTTAAACATTCTGCTCCCCCTCTACCTCCTGTGTGATAACAGAGGGTAGAGCCGAGTGCATGTCTCACATTTGATTCATCAGTTCAGGCTGTATGTATAACTGTTTACACCAATGCAGGTATGGGTAGGGTGTGGGAACAAAATATACAGATAATGATCTGAATTTATCATATTGGGGCTGGAGGAGCAAAGTTGTAAATTAGTTCACAACCTTCCATCAAAGTAGTTGTTGGCCTTACTGATGAAGTGCTGAAGGACAGCCATCTACAGTGACTAAGCAATCCCATCACACAGTGAAGCTCCAGCTTGACAGCCAGAATGTTGTAGGAAATTGAATAAATAGTAATTTTAGAGTATTTTTAATTAAACAAATAAATAATATAATTGAAGTTTATAATAATAATAATAATTGTTTTTTCTTATTTTAAGTCCACTCATATAATAATAATAATAATAATAATAATAATATAATTTTTAATATAAAGAATAATAGTAATAATAATTATTACTATTATTATTACACCCCTCCTGCAATAATTACAATCATCATAATAATATAAATAATACAAATAACACTAGGCAACAAATTTTCACTTTTTTTTTGTTCCTGGTTAATAATGTTATTTCCTAACTAGTTATGCCTAAAACAATGGAAAACTACATTTGTTCCCCACAAACTTTGCTTTTGTGACTGGGACAATAACAATTTTTAATTGACCTATTTTACATTGGGAAAAGGCAAATTTGAATTATATCTTGTTCACATGAGGTCAAGGAAAAAACAAACTGCTTCAGATTTAACATTTATTTTCAGAAATGAGCGGTTTCTCGAGATTTGCGTTTATATTGTAAATCATTTTCTCGAATCAAACCCCAAATGTAATCTCCCATCATGTTCTCGTTGTATTGTCCTCAGTAGTGATGTTCGAAGTCCATTATATCCTGGTGGAAGCGCTCGTCTTGCTCCTCCGAATAAGCTCCCATATTCTCTTTGAATTTATCAAGATGCACATCAAGCATATGGACGTTAAGGGACATTCTGCAACCCATTTTGCAGTACTTCTTCACCAGAGTCTCAACTGCCTTCACATAGTTTTTGGCTTTGTTGTTACCAAGAAAGCCACGAATTACCACGACAAAGCTGTTCCAGACCTCTTTCTCTTCCTGATGAGCATCTTGGGAAATTCACTGCATTCCAAAATCTTCTTTATCTGTGGCCCGATGAATACACCAGTTTTGACCTTAGCCTCAAACAGCTTAGGGAAGAAGTCTTGAAGAAACTTGAAGGCTGGTGACTCTTTATCTAGAGTTGTGATGAATTGTTTCATAAGGCCCAGTTTTTTGTGCAGTGAGGCATCAGCACCTTCGGGGGGTCAACAAGTGACTCCCATTTGACGTTGTTACTCCCTGCAGAGAACTTGGTACGCTGTGGCCAATCCCTCGTGTTACAGTGCGCCTTGATGTCCCTGCTATCTCAAAGGCAAAGGTAGCAGTTAAATGTGGTAAAACCGCCTTGGAGACCAATCAGAAATGCTAACATTTTGAAGTCTCCGATGACCCTCAGCCGTACGCATCATACTTCAATGTGTCTAACAAGGTCTTGACGCTGCTGTACTCTCTTTGAGGTGCACCGATTGAGCCAGGGGAAGAGATTGGTACTTGTTACCGTTATGGAGCAGCACTGCTTTAAGGCTCCTGCATGAGCCATCTATGAAGAGGTGCCACTCTTTCGGGTTACATGCTATTCCAATTACATCAAACAGACCTGTCACATTGTGGCAGAAGCAGAGTCTATCTTGATGGGTGAAGAAACTGGAAAAAAGATGGAGATGCTTCCTCTGACCTGCAACTTGAATGCTTTCATCCAACAAGTTCCATTCCTTGAGCCTAGAAGTCAAAAGTTCGACATTTGACCAAAATCTCTGATCAAGTCATTGAGGTCTTTTTAGTTGGGGCAGTATGGTTTTGTTTCCTGTTCTTCATCTATGAAATCTAGATTAGTAACATGTACTTCACTCTCCGAGTTGCTGCTAACTTGTGACAGCGAGTCTTTTTTACATTCTGCCACTTGCCACTGTGTCTCTTATATACACGGATCTCTCTGCAGCAGCACTATATTGCACTCTGTGTCAAATATTTCTGATTTTATAGTTGAGCTCCTCCTTCTTCTCCTTGAGCTGCAGCAGCAGAACGGCCTCCCCCAACATAGGCTAATATGCGACGTTTCCACCGTTGGAATTCCAGCCTCCATATGTTGTACTGACTCAATGAACAGAGAAAGACCATTAATGATTTCTTAATGATCCAAGCAGACAGGAGTGCTCCCCTGTGTAATTTGGATGTCAGCCAGTGTCAGCTCATGCATGACACCTACCGTTTGCTCAGGCCTTTGAGGAGGCCACGTTATTTGTCAGTCGCCAGGACTACGGGGTGAACAACGTCATTCCACTGCTTCATGTCCTGGAACAGATGCTGCAAAATTGGTCTGGTCAGGGGACTGGAAACATGGTGACTACATCTCACGGCCACATGAGTCCGGTGGGGGCTGAACTGGAAAAGGAGGAGGACATTGGAGCCCAAGCAATGTCTACCAAAATGAGCGGTTTTTCTATCCAGGTGACAGGAGAGAAAGAGCAGGAGCAGCCAGAGGAGGTAGAGGGAGATGAAGAAGACAAGGCAGATGACCCAGACACACCATGGCAGTATACAGAGGAGATGGAGGCAGGGAGTCCCTCAGAGTCACTTGCGCAGATGGCTCGCTGCATGTTGATTTGCCTGGATAGTGACAGCCGAATAGTCACCATCCAGCAGAGGGATGAATTCTTACTCTCCACCCTCTTGGACCCTCGCTAAAATGGGGGCTTTTTTCACCTGCTGAGAGGGAGGACAAACTTAAGTACTATAGAGACATCCTATGTAGTCAGTTACCACTGCCTATCTGCGCCATCGTCCATCCTCTCGCAGGTCTGACCGGGGGTTCCTAAGCACTCACGTACCACTACCACAGCTGCTGTGGAGGGTTGGGGGAGGAGGAGCAGTACCAGCTCCATCAGCAGCAACCCGAGTATGGAGTCGTTGATGAGCAGCTTTCTTCACCCGCCTAGTGAGGAAGGTACTCACGAGCAGCAGCAGCACCACCTGGAGCAGACCCTGAACTAGCAGGTGGTGGCCTACCTGGACAGCACTCTGCCACCCCACATTGAAGATCCGCTGGACTACTGGGTAGCCAAACTGGATTTGTGGCCGCAACTTGCCGAGTTTGCACTGGAGAAGCTGTTCTGCCGGGCCAGTAGTGTGGCATCAGAGCGCGTGTTCAGTGCAGAGGGGACCATAGTTACCCCAAGGAGAAGTCACTTGTCCACCCAAAATGTGGAGAGACTCACCTTTGTCAAGATGAATCAGGTGTGGATCAGCCAGGATTTCCAGATACCAATGCCTGATGCATCAGATTAGATCAGCCATGACGCCTCACCAAATTTTGACAAATGAGTCTAGATTCTTCTGGCTACCTGTCTCAGCTACTATTCAGATGCTGCCATCTGCCTGATGCCACACATCTGCTGCCAGCTGCTCCTTCTACCACCCACCATCTTTACCAGGGACTGGTATTGCCACCAACTCTTTACTGGGCCATTATGTAGCCTTCTGATGCTGCGGCCACCTCACCACTCAGGTCTCCTCATGCTGCTGCTGATGCTGTCACCTCCAGGCTATGTCACCATGTCACTCTCTGGCTTGATGCTGGTGGTGTCGCCACCTCCTCATTATGTCACCTAGCTGCGGCCAACTCAAAATGATGTAATTGTGCCACTCTCTGACCTGCTGCTGCTTCTGTTGCTGCCACCACCTCCACACTGTGTAACTGTGCCAATCTGTGGTCTACTCATGCTGCTGCAACTTCCACAATTTGTCATTGTGCCACTCTGTGGCCTATTCATGCTGCTGATACCTCCAGACTGTGTCATTGTGCCACTCTGTGGCCTACGCATGCTGCTGCCAACTGACCACTCTCTCACTCGACCACCCTGTGGTTTCCTAATGCTGTTTCCAACCTCCATCACTCTATGATGTTTGGTTTTCCCCTTCTTTTAATCTGTCAGAAGGAATGAAAAGGTCAAACACAACCGATTGTCTCTTCCGAGAAGTCATAAGACCAGTACGACATGGTCCTTTGTTTGCATCAGGATTGTTTGATAATTAGGTAGCCAAACGCAGGAGTGGATACAAAACACAGAAGACATGCAAATATCCCATTTACTGGTCATCTCTGTTTTGGATCAACTCCTGTTTGTTATTGGCTTTAGCAATGATAGATTATTGACCGATTGAAAGCGGACACTCACGGATCAAAGGAAGGGCAAAATGATCAGTGACGTCAATGCAAAATTGCTGCCGACACCCTCTCCACTCTTTCAAAGGGGGGGGGGGCTCTACATGTATCAGCATTTAACAGAACAGGTTCTGCCAAAATCTGTGGATGATGTAAAAGGTGTGCGCTCTTTGATGCTATGGTGGGATCTTGGCCCTCTGCTTAGTTCTTTCAAGCTGGCGCTAAAATTACCCTGTCAGGCTGCGTTCCCACTTCAGTTATTTCGTCAGTTTTGACCCCGTAACTGCCCAGATAAGAGAAGTGTGAAGCGATTCTAAGAGCAGCGCCTGTCATCTGCGTGTCATATTAAATCACAGCATTGTTTCAATACCAAATCACGCACCCTATGATTATTTCTGCATGTCACAATGTTCTACAACACCATACAGGCTCTCTGCAGCCAGGAAATATCTGTTTTTTAACGCGATTCGTCGCAAATAAATTCGGAACTAAATAATTTTTGGGGAAAAATTCAGAAGATCAGCCAAATCAAATTTTTGAGAATTTCACTCATCTCTAGTGATAACCAATCAAGGAATAACACTCATTAGCCAGAAACAAAAATTGTGTTACATAGTATAATACAATGTATAATAATAGTAATTAATAATCATAAAAACAGTCACCTTATAAAAATCAGCTTGTCAGTGTATAACTGATCACGCAAACAGATTTGTTTCTGGCTTAAAGTGAATCAGTGTTTGGGGGGAACATACCATTGGTGTTACAAGGCGCCCGGCCTGCATGTGGAACCGTGGGTGCACTCATGTCCCCTCTTTCCATACGCTAACGGGGACGGGTGGTACCACAGTCCGCATGTCGGGCTATGGGCACCCTCATACTTCCAATGGTTACCCACTTCACCGCACTCCTGCTACTCCACATTCCTCTGTCGGCCAGTGCGCATCTCTCCTCTCCCTAGGTCGCATGCGCACCAATTTAAAGGACCAGCACGCCAGTCATTGGTTAATTGCTGGGCGCTGACCCTATATATAACTGGAACACCTCCTCTGGCTCCCTGTCGGATCTATAGTGCCTAGTACCATAGAGAAACCATTCCATAGTCCATTCCTGCCTTGCCAAGTTCCTGACCCGTTGTTACGTTTTCTGAATACGAACCTTCGCCGCCTGCCCTGACCTTTCTACCTCTCCCTGACTAAGAGTTTGCTTCATGATTCGGTACCTCACTGCACCTAGACCAGCATCGCAAGCAAGTCGTGTCAGTGGTAGCGACTCCGAAGCCACAGCCAGGAGCGGAATTTAAGTAGCTCCAGGTGTCCACCAGAGCCTGCCGCAATGTAGGCTTCTACCACCGCTTGCGGTGATCCTGAGGATCCACTACTCCAGCCATCACAATTAAGCCTTACCTTACCAGTTGACAGTTGCATGAGTACCAAGTTTGGTCTGGACTTTGGTCCAGCTTCCTGATGTGCATGTACAGCACCAATTCAATGACTTTTATGGCTAAAAATTACAGTAGGATTGTTTGAGAGACATAATGAGGTGCTGTTTAATGACATATTGGATAACAAGGAGCACATTTACTATTTTGCACAGGGGCCCTTTGCTGCCTGTGTCTACCTCCTATAACAAAAAATGTACTCTAAACAAAAATATAATCTGAAATTATTTAGTACAGACCTAAGATCTAATTAGGTAATCAGAAGTCGACATTCACTTACCTTTTTATGCGCGGGGTTTCTCTATGTAGCAGGCAGTGTCTATTTTCTTTCACAATACGTTGAATATAATATGAACAAACTCTTGAACATTTTCAACACCAGTCATTTATGAAAAACAAGACAAAAATCCCCATTCCCAGCAGACTTCAGCGGTGTTGAGGCAGATTCTGGCACGTTGCCTTGAGTAACATCAGTTCTCTGAGTGACAGATGTTTCCGGCTATTATTAAATCAGCTGCCGCTTTACACTATAATGTTACTATATTGTAATACAAAATTGTCCAGCATTCAATGTGCTGAATTTCTGGGCCATTGTTATAACAACTGCAATCAAGACTTCAACTTAGCAAATTATATGTATTAAATTGGTCGTCAAAGCTTAAAGGAGTTGTCTCACTACAGGCTTTCAGCCTACCTCAGTGTGTCTGGCACCATAGGATTTTTGAATTGAGGGGCGTGCTTCTTGTCTGCCTCTACTCCTCCCCCTTCCCCCCTCCCCTCAGCACACAGACAGCTCTCCTCCTCTGACTGCAGTAACTTCTATACAGCAGGGGGAGGGCGAGGGAGTTTGCTGCCAGAGTTAACCCTGTGTGTGCCTGCCTAGGTCTGCTGCAGGCTGCTCACTGCTGGATCAGCTGCACTGTGCGGCTGCTGCGGCTGAGCTCTTGCTGCTCCTCTCCAGGAGACAAGAGAGGGCTGATCTATGAGTGTGGAGAGGTCTGTGAAGCTGTATATGCTAATAGCAGAGCAGGGGGGGATGTAAGTGTTCCTACAAATCTCCACAGACATCTCAAGCAACAACAAACAAAGCCTGTTCTGTGCCCTCCTCCCATCAGAACAGACACAGGGCAGCTGTGAAGTGTTACTATAATCACAGCAGAGCAGGGAGGGATATGAACCATTCACATGCCCCCCTGATCTGTTCTATTAGTATAGTCAAAGCTCCACAGACACATCATGATTATAGTAACACACTTCACTGCTGTCACATCCTACTGACCACAGATCAGCTTCACCTCTGCTCTCCTCAATCTGTGTAGAGAACAGGAGGGAGCAGGCACACACAGGGTTATTCCAGGCAGCACAGCTACACAGACACAGAAGCCAGAGCCCTCCCCCTTCCTCTTCTACAGAAGCATACTGTGCAGGAGGGGCTCAGTGCTCCAACCTGTATTGAGAAGCTGATGAGTCACCAGGACTGACAGCCAGTGAGATAAATATCAACAGGTCAGCTGCTATAGTGATTTGAGGAGCTAATGCACTCCTACTACCAGGGATAACTCAAAATCAGTAGGTCATTTGTAATGAACATATATTGCAAAGCTGCTTGTTTTTTAAAGATCTTTTAATTAAAACCCAATCATTGTAGCGAGACAACCCCTTTAAGTAACCACAGCTTAAAGATTTTTTTTCCATTTTATCATACCTCTGGACCCCTAACTTTGGGGAGTATGAGTACCCCCTGTCTGCAACACCTGTTCTCTCTATGGGGCTTAGCCAGGGGTGGCAGTCAGGGCATCTGCCCCATTAACTGGTAAGGATGTGGAGGAGGGCACAGGGCATGGGTCTCTGGAAGTCCTGTATTCATTTCTTTCCCTGCCCAGTCTGTGCCATCAGATGGTTTATGCTGCCCTATCCGAGTGCAAGGAATCGTAGAGGGAGAGAAGCTGAGCTCTGTGACATATAGGTTTATACTGTATTATTTGATGCTGAATTTGAGTAAAAAGCAGAGAAAGTACTGAAAGGATTTCTAAACAAACATAGGTTTATCAGTTTAGGTGGGCGGGGCTAGCCTCAGATGGTCGGGGTTTGAAAAAAACTGACTCTTTGAATGACTCTTCTGGCTGAAAACTGCAGATTTGAGCATTAAATTCTCTAAAACTACAGCATCTTACAGAATAAGGGACACAGCGCTGGAAACAGCATGTCTGTCACTAGCTTGTGCTGCCCTCAGCAAGGGGGGCATAAACTATGTGACAGGTTCTCTTTAAGGAGTCCAATCAAGTTCTACCCTGTTTGTATTTAGATATCCTGCTCTGAACCTATATATAACCGATCTAAGCTTCTCTCGTTAACTTTTCAGGTTTGTATGTACAGTACTTTATGTGCCAAACACAAAAGCATGGTCTACATACAGCATACACAATGTGAAATAGAAAAACATAGTCCAAAAAGAGACTACATTTGCACTACGGTTTTCCATGGCTCTGCAGCAATATACTGTACATATCCTGACAAACACTGGTGATGTAGCCCCGAGACATCATGTGAATAGGGCCTTACATGTGCTTGCTGTGCAATTTTTTGAGCTTTGTATACTTCATTAGCTGCATCACTCACATTAGACTGTGAAAAAGTCCAGGTATTTAAGAGCTCTTGGACTTGCATCCACCAGCGCTGATTAATACCTTTCTAACTATCACTGTGCCTAGAAATAAACCTGACAATCCGTGGCTGGAGTGCGGCGAAGGTCACAGCTCTTGAATACTGAGGACTCCTGAGCTTTAGCACATTTTAGAGGGGACTCCTTTCTCATAGCATGATATAAACTCTGCAAAATGTAAATTTCTCAAAAGCTGCACAGCAGACACATTGTTGAGATTAGCATGTCTGACACTCAGACACAGATATCCTTTCATGTGTATGTAAGTGTGTAATGTAGGTATATATGTGAACAAGGACATATTCTACATCCGAAACGCGTCAGTGGAATCACTATGCTTTTTTACCCTCTGTACTAGTATGAGCAAATAAAGTTTTTTCATCGTTTCTTTAACTGCTGGATCTGCCTGCATCATATTTGGAGATGTATGTGTAAACTGTATCTGTATGTGTGTCCTCAAACCCTTAGTGCTATATGAACAACTACCAAGCCGTACAAGTTAATATGTAGAAAGCGTCATTAATTTATAAATATTAAAACAAAAAAAACATGAAATCTCATTAGCCATAGACTGATTGAGCTCAAAAAACCTCCTGAGTCTCTCAGTAACCATATATACAAATGATAATATGCAAAATGCAAAAAAGGTTTAAGGTAATTACATAAAAGGGAAAAATAATAAATCATATCATATACAAATAGCTCCACAAAAACCTATACAAATTCATCATGTGACTATACCGTTAATCCTTGTGGGCTTTGTAGGTGTTAATTATTGTTATTGTGTACATAGGAGTTATTACATGATTATGGAAATGCCCATTTTTGTAGGTTGGTACCCTTAGGGCCACACATGAAAACTGTCTAGGTCTAAGACTTTGTTTCTTGCCCATAGAAACCAATCAGAGCTCCCCTTTCATTTCATATACTGTAGTTCTCTGAAAAAAATTAGGGGAGCTCTGATTGGTTTCTATGGGCAAGAAACAAAGTCTTAGACCTAGACAGTTTTAATACATGTTCCCCGTAGTGCCTATTACATAGGTATCTATTATGGGTAGGGGTTACTTGATATTCATTGATGAATATAAGCAGTGGGTTGCAAAAGTATTTCTACCCAGGGCCGGGACAAGGCATTTTGGTGCTCTAGGTAAGTACAGCCAATGGCGCCCCCCCCCCCCCCTCACTCCCCAAAAAATGGCACCCCACCCCCCACACTAATTCCTCTTGCCCCTGCGCCAGGTCCTGTCACTAATTTTCTGCATATTCCACATAGCTCCTGTCCATCTCCTCAGCAGTCACTACACAATGACAAATTAGCTTTTTCAAAATCGCTCCCCTCCGTATGACAGTGTAATACCTTATAAATAACAGTCACCAAATAATCCACCTACACATGGAGCAAATCTACCAGACGCATCATTGTTACTAGAAAACACTCCTACAAAACCAAGACCCAAAACTATTACTACTTAATGAGCAAATAACCCTCCCAAAAAAACCCGGGCCGAACCCCACCCCCACGCTGTACACAGGCTCTGCAGACTGTATATTACCCCCCAAATACAGGCCCAATAGGGGTTGAAACAAGTTGTGTGTAGGCTCAGCAGAAAAAATAAGGGTTACCCTGCAGTTACATTTGGGTGAGCACAGAGACTTCTTTTTTGATCACGCGTTCATTTTTCCCTTTTCTTCTCCACCCGGGTTTTCCCACCTTCCTGCTGATTGCACCGCCAATACTAGCCCCTTTGCAGTTTTTGGAACAAATATTTTTAGAACCCTCACTTTTCCCAGAAACCCCTTTAAAATTATAGGAAATAAAAGCCCCCTCATTTTAGACAGGTATATAAATATGCCCTCCGTCGGGAAGGATATGTATTTTTGCCCCCATGGGGACAGGTGGGTTTAATAAAAAAGGGGCACAAAGGCAGGTATTTAGATTTTTTGGTCACTCTCAGCGGTATATAGGGATTTTTTAAGGGGCACCCCTTCAGGAAGGGGGAAAAATATTGATATAGGGGCACTCGGGAGGTATAAAAAGGGGCACTAGGCAGGTTAAAATGGGCAAAAATAGGGGCTCGGGGAAAGTATATAGGGCCACAGGCGGGTATATTGCTATAGGGGTCAGGCAGGTATATAGTTGGGGGCCCCACGGGCAGGTATATAGCTAGGGGCCAACGGGGCAGGCGTATGGGGGCTCGGGAAGGCATAAAAGGGGCCCCACAGGCGGCGTATGGGGCCCCACGGGCGGGGGGGGGCCCGGGTATAGGGGCCACAGGCGGGGGTTTGGGGCCACAGGAAGGGGGCCCGGGGTATGGGGGTCAGGCGGGCAAAAGGGGCCACAGGGCAGCATATGGGGGCTCAGGCAGCGATGGGGGCCAAAAGTAGGGGTATGGGGGCCACAGGGGGGTGTATGGGGCCACGGGCAGGCAAATTGGGGCCCACAGGAAGGGTAGGGGGGGCTCGGGCAGGTTTTAAGGGAGCCAAAAGGCAGGAATTGGGGGCTAAGGCGGTGTATGGGGCTCGGGCAGGCGTATAGGGGCCACAGGCAGGCGTATGGGGGCCCCAGGGCCAAGGGGGGTATGGGGCCACGGGCAGGCTATGGGGCCACAGGCAAAGGGACAATAGGGGGCTCGGGGTTAAAAAGGGGGGATAGGGGCCCCGGGCAGGGGAAATTGGGGGCTCAATGACCCAAGGCGGTTAGGGGGGGCTTTACCGGGGGGGAGGGGCCAAAGGCGGAATCCTGGGGGAAGGGAAGGCGGGTTTCCGACACGTTTTTGGGGGCAGGGAGGGGGCCAACTTCCCCCGGGGCGGGGAAGCGTAAAAGGGGAGCCGGCGTTTTTGGGCCCATGGGCGGGGGCCTTTGGAGCCCGGCGAGGTTCAGGGCCCCCTCCTGCGCCCCAAAAGTGATAGGCGAGGTAGCCCCCTGGGCGATCGCCTACCCTGCCTCCCCTTTCGTCCCGGCCCGTTTCTCCCCCTTGAACTGTTTCTTTTTTTTAAACATTACCACCCAAAAAATTTAAATTTGATCTTATTGTTTATTTTTTTGATAGTACAACACAAAGTAGCAAGTTTTTTTAAAATGAAAAAAAAAAACTTATAGGGCCTTTTTTCCCAAATTTTGGAAAAATTAAAAACCTTTGACAAGTGGGGGTTGAAATATGTATTCACCCCCTGGGGCAGGGACGGGAAAACAGCTAGGCAGAGGTGGCGATTGCCCAGGGCGCCTACTTCGCCCGTCTCTTTAAAGGGGGGCAGGCAGGGGCCACGAACCTCGCCTGGGCCCCGGCCCTATTTTTTTGGGGCCCCCCCCCCCCAGCGGGTGGCGGGCTCTTTAGGGTGTTTTTGCGTCCGCTGGACAACACATACAGTTGAGGGCTTCTGTGAAGCAAAAAGCGAGGCTCCCCGCTCCCCAGACATTGTCGGGCCGGCTAACCCGGGGGATCGTTTAATCCTTTCCCTAGGCCATGGTCCGACACAAGCGGGGCCCCCCGGTTTTGGTTTTATTGCGCTGAAAGGGCCCGCCCGGCCCCGTGCTGCTAAGCTTTCAGCGCCGTGATTAAATGATCTCATCACCCACTGGCCCCTCCCCAAAAGGGACAGCCCGGCATAGGCTTTTACCCCGAGGAAACTGCCGGAAAGGGGCATCCTGGGTGGGAGGGGTGGCCTTTAAGAGGAGCCCGCGGATGGGGAAACAGGTAAGGGAGGGATTTTAAAGTTATTGTTTTTACCTGCCTTAGGGCCCCCAAATACCTGCCTGAGAGTGGCCCCCAGCTAAAACACCGCCTGAGAGTGCCCCTAGCTATATAAACCCGCCTGAGAAAATTCCCTTAGGGTAATACCTGGGTGAGGGGTGCCCCTATAAACCCGCCCGAGAGCGCCCCCCCTATAAACCTGCCTGGAGTGCCCCCCTATCCTGCCTGAGATTTCCCCCATAGCTTTATTACCTGCCTGAAGTGGCCCCCCATATACCTGCCTCATTTCCCCTATAAACCGCCTGGGGAGTGCCCCATATCTATAAAACCTGCCTGGTGCCCCTATACTATATACCTTTCCCGGAGCCCCCCATATACCTTCCTAGATGCCCCCATATTATTTACCCCGCCTTTAGTGACCCTAATCTAATATACCTTTCCGAGAGTGGGCCTTTTAACAATATAAAACCCGCCTGAGTGAAACCCCATATTTTTTTATCTGCCCGTCTAAGGGGGCAAAATTAAAACCTGTCTGGGCTGAAAAGGGGGATTTTCTATTCAACCTTCCCCAACTTTGGGGTCCTTAAAATATTCCTGCCTAATTGAGGGGGAAAATATATACCTGCCCCAAATGCAGGGACCTATATAGCTTCCTATCTTAAGGGGGGGATATACCTGTCCTAACTGAGGGGAAATTTTTATACCTAAAAATTAAGGAGTTGTGAAAAAGTGAGGGTTCTTTAAAATATTTTTTGACCCAAAAACTGCAGGGGCGAGTAAATTTGGGCCGGGAGCAATCGCATGAAGGTGTGAACCGGGAATGGGAAAAAAAGGGAAAAGTGAACGACGCTTCAGAAAAGATTCCTTGAGTCACTAAATGAAAACTGCAGTTAATCATTTTCTCAGATTTTCTACTAAACAGAAACACCACTTAGGGTCACTGTATGGCGGTGGTATATTAACAGAGCCGGGGAAAGGGTACATGTGGGGGTGGGTTTTGGGTCAGGGTCGGCGGGATTATTTGAGCCTTAAGTAAAAATTTTTGGGTCTTGGTTTTGTAGGAGGGTTTTTTAGTAACAATCTTTTGTCTGGTAGTTTTTGCTCATGTATGGTGGATTATTTGTGACTGTTTTTTTAGGTTTTACACTGCATACATAGGTGACGATTTTGAAAAAGCAAATTTGTCATTGTGCGTGACTGCTAGGAGAGGGGGCGGATCATGTAAAAATGCAAAAGTTGTGACAGGACCTAGCGCAGGGGTGAGAGGAATTAAGTGAGGGGGTGCAATTTTTTTGGGAGTAAGGGGGCGCCATTGGCTGTACTTGCCTAGGGCAATAAAATGCCTTGTCCTGGCCCTGCCCCTGAGCCACTATTTTGTAGGACCATTAAGCCAAGGAGCTGTAGTTGTTGGGATATGCTCTACCAGCCGTGCACATCTAGAGGCGGGAAATTGTTGCCCATTTTTTTTTTGCAAATCACTCTAGTTTGTCAAATTTTTTTGTAAATGTTTGTGAACAGAAATTTTTCGGTCCTGAAAAGTTTCCCAAATGGGATTTAAAGAGACCTGTCAATAGTTTATGCCCCTTTTGCTGAGGACGCACAAGCAGTGTCAGATCTTTTTTCCAGCGCT
>JAODAL010054958.1:0-24284 GCA_025379985.1 Phyllomedusa bahiana | reverse complement strand
TAAAGGTTTGCTGTTGGGGATTAAAGAAAGGGTTAATCCACCGAATCTGCGATTGAAAGCTCCCTCTGGTAAACTCGCGGCACGATTTGTAGGTCCATATGTGATTCTTGAGGTGGTCAATCCGGCGGCATATCGGCTAAAATTACCCTCTTCTCTCTGTATACACAACATATTTCATCGGGCACTTCTTAAGAAGTATATTCAGACGGTGACTCCGCCCTCTAGGCCTCCTCCTCCAGTGTGTATAGAGGAGGAGTTAGAATATGAAGTCGCCCAAATTTTGGATTCCCGTAAGGTCCAAAGGTCACTGCAGTACCTGGTCCATTGGAAGGGTTATGGTCCGGAGGAGAGATCATGGGTTCCGGCGAATTCCATCCATGCTGATCATCTGGTAAAGTAATTCCATGAATCTCACACGGACAAACCCAGACCAGGGACGGGTCAGTGGCCCCTCCTAAAAGGGGAGGGGGGGTACTGTCAGGGCTAGGCGGCGCTCAGCCTGCAGGGAGCAACAGCTGATTTGCGACCCCACCCGGATAGACAGTCTGCTGGCAGCTCCATGAGTGACAGAGGCCCAACCACTCACTGCAGGCTGGGTGCTGCGCCTGTGATATTCTCCTGGCTGCCTGTTACCTGTGCTATTGTTTGTTGTTTTGCTTATCCGTGTATCGGACCTCGGCCTGTTTTCCTCACCCTGTCTTGCATTCTGATTCTGTACCTCACTTTCGTTCGGTTTGACCTTGGCTTGTGCACGTTTGCTCTCTGGTTCCATTTTGTGGCTTGGCGTTCCTGATTAGCTTTTGACCCGGACTGTCGACTCTTCTTCCTCCTGACGGCCCCAGCACTTTAGCAGCGCAGGGACTATCGCCCAGTTGCCGTCTGCCGCCTAGGGCAGCACGTCAAGTAGGTAGTTACAGTGGGCTGGGTTCTAGTCAGGGCTCACTGTACCTTCCTTGACGTGACATGGTGTCTGTCAGTGTCTGTGGAGAAGACGGCGCACATTCTTCTCTCTGTCTCATCTTTGTTTTTCAGGTAACTTTATGTAACATGACATCTCCTGGAGAGACAGCAGCTCTGCAAGTAACTACACACAGTGAGGAAGCTGCTGCTGGAATAACCAGATTAATAATAATTATTCCACCACTATTCCTATTTACTTACTCCATAGATGTCCTGTGACCCTGTTACTGACTGACTACCAGGAGGTCATATGATGTATGTAATGATCACATGACTAGTTCATACAGATACTACATGGCAGCAATTACTATAGACAGGAATGTGGACTGTACCATAGGGGCTGCTGTACTGGTGTAAGAGAGGTACAGGAGCAGAATTTATAATATACCTGGGAAATGGGCTCCTGATCACTGTCCTCCTCTCCAGGACTGTGTGGCCTGGTAGTATTGTAGTGTAAAGGACATCGCTATTTGCTGGAGTGCAGGGTATCAAGTTTTAGGAGCTGGTTAATTTGTGGTTTCTGTAGATATGTGCATGATATCCCTTTTGAATAATGGGGTGAGAAACGTGAGCTCCTCTTTACTACTACTAATAATCTTTATTTCCATAGCACTAACATATTCCGCAGCACTTTACAATTTGGAGAGTGTAGGTACAGACAAAAAGACATACATTGCACAATGAAAAGCTACTTACAGATGAGACACAAGGTGTGAAGCCCTGCTCACAAGAGCTTACAATCTACTAGGGTGTACAGGTGAGCCGAAGGGTAAGAAGTTCTAGATTTACAATGGTCCAGCCATACTAACCTCTTGCTGTAATGTTTTCAGTATGGCGAGGAAGACAAATAAGGAAATTGGTGATTGGACTATACCAATCTTCACTGATGAGGTCCGGGGTTATCTTGTAGCCTACTTGGCTTCTTTAATAGCATAGCCATTCACTTTTGACTTTTTTGAGCCACTTTTGTATTGGTCCTTCACTTTTACCATAGCTTCCTCGGCAGGTAACATTAGGCTATCCATGAGGCATTTCACTGCCTCACTGTTTTTGATGAGTTTCCCATGTGATGTAAGTATAGACATGGCCTTCCATAGTCATGGATTACGCTTAAGGCCTACCTGGAATCCATATAAATGTTTGCTTCTTGAGCTGATAAATATGGAGGTAATAGTTCACGCTCACCACCTCATTCTGGGTAACTACTGTATATCCAGTGTAAAACCGCCGGTCCGAGCAATACCTCGATCCATCCACAAAGAACTCATGTTCTGGGTTTGCTTGTGCCTGATCCCTTACATGCTTGACCCCTGCTCTTTCTTGCGAAATTAATGATAAGCAATCATGTTGTTCTAACTCTGACATAACATGTTTCCATGGACTCTCTACCTCTTGAATTGCTGCAGAGGTAACAAAGTGGCTGAGTTAAAAGTAGTGCCTCTTACAAGGGTAACGTTATTAGGTAGTAACATGACGCTGCAGGTGCCTCGCTGTAGGCAGATATTTTGACTGTACTTGAGTAAGAATGGCAATAGTTTCACAAAGTGCCAGTACTGTGTCTGGGTGTTTAAGAATAATCTCTGAACTTTTATTAATCATTTCCTGCAATACCACAATGGCAGGTACACAGGATAGGGCACCTCATGATACTGGGACCAATCTGACAAAGTATTCTACTGAACACTGTTGGGTCCCATATTCTTGAGTAAAGACAGCAGATACACGTCTAGACATTTCTGAACAATACAACCTGAAGGGTACGTCATAGTCATGAAGTGTCAAAGCTACTGATGAGACAATAATTAACTTCAGAGTGTGGAGATTCTCAAGAGTTAATCCACTCATTTAAAATAGAGTGGATTTAAGGCAATTATAAAGTGGCTGCATCAGAAGGGGCGCATTGTGCATCCATGGCCAATTTGACACAAAGCCCAGAAAATTGTGTATGGTGTTAAAATTTTTGAAGAAAGGCATATCTTGCTTCTCATGTTTTCTGTCAGGGATCAGATACTTGACACTTAGGGATATACAATGACCTTGAAAGGTGACTGTGGTGCAACAAAATTGAAGCTTCTTTCTGTATGCTATTCTATACCATCCTATGCCAGAAAGGTAAGTAATGACACTGAAGCTTGGATGCACAGGTCTTTAGTCGGGCAGCACACTAGGTCATCCATATACTGGCGTACTATAATTTTAGGTTCAGGGGTACTTTAATTGATCAATTTGCTTGTTATGGCTGGTTTATACATACGGAATGAATTTTGGGCACCTTGAGGAAAGAAATGTCAAAGTGTTTCCCTACGTGTATGAAAGCACACAGGTCCTAACAATCTAATTGTAAGGGTATGGAAAAGTAAGCATTTTCCAATTTAATAGCTGTGATCCTTGCTGTACAAGATGGTATCCTGGACAGCAGGATATGTGGGTTTAGTACAATAGGTGTAATAAGTTTAATGATTGCATTTACTGACCTCATATTAATAAGAATAAGTATAACACCCCCAAAAAGAGGCCCAAAACATTAGTTTACTCAAGATCACTTTTCTATCACAGCTACAACAGTTTTGAGACACTTATGTCATTTTCAGCTTCCTTCTTCCAGTCTCGGCTTCTGTTTTTGACTGGTTAATACTAAAATGGAAATTCCTATACCTAAATCCTACCTCTCTTCAATGACCCAGCACAAGACTACGATGGATCTCTTCACTACGTGTCAAAGATAAATTTCTGTTAAAATTTCAGAACCTCTGTTAAATCTCTGGCCGCTATATCCCTCATCCGCCTGTGTCTCTAGTTAGATTGCACAACAACAACATTGGCAACAGCAGTGATGACAGTATATATGTCATGTGACCACTTCTGCTTGTGATGGTCTACAGTGGTCACAGGCCATACGTACTAGTAACCCCGCTGTGGCCAGTGATGATGTAGTGTTCAAGTGAGGATACAATGCTCTGTGACACTGGACACGTGAAGGAGCTTCATATACCAGCTATGCAACTCATTTTCCAATCCATCCTAGAGAGAGAATACAACATCATCTACACTGTAATGTGTCCTCAAATGTTTTCCCTTATTATCTCCAGAAATTGTGTTATTTACATGGGATTTTCTGTGTTTTAATATTGTCTTGTCTTCTTTCCATTCAGGTCTCTAGAATATAGGATCCTCTCTATTGATATTGTCTGTAAATGATAATTTCCTGGATTTTAGGATGAATAGAGACATGCACAAGATGGTGGAAAGTATATTAAATCTCACCCTAGAGATAATCTTCCATCTTACTGGAGAGGTAAATAATTCTGGTGATGTCAATTTAAATCAGTCTTATCTATGGTAATAACAGATGATATGACTGGGGAGGAGGTGGAGGGTGGCTCTGATTATGATGTCACATTACATCATTCTTATCTAATGGTAAAACAGATGATATGACTGGGAGGGGAGGGGCTCTGATGATGTCAAAATTTTCATCATTCTTATCTATTGTAATAACAGATGATAGGGCTGGAGAGGGGAAGGAGCTCTGGAAATGTTTGTAGTGATATTTATCAATTTATCTCTCCATAAACAGGATTACACAGTAGTGAAGAAGACCTCTAGTGAGCCCTACATGGCCCCTGTTATAGAGGCCCCAATCACAGGGCCCCCACCTCACTCCCTGGTACAGGGGGGAAATCAATGAGCAGAAGATCCTAGAACTCACCAACATGATCATTGAGCTGCTGACTGGAGAGGTGATGCTGTGGGAATATGGGGACATTATACCCGTAACACCACTGGAGGGTCTGGGTGATTGACTGTATCCATTGTGTGTGTCAGGTACCTATAAGGTGTCAGGACGTCGCTGTCTATTTCTCCATGGAAGAGTGGGAGTATTTAGAGGAACAGAAGTATCTGTACAAGGATGTCAAGGTGGAGGATCAGCAGCCACTCACATCTCCAGGTAGTTCCTCTCCTATCCTGCATTCATAACTTTTTATGAATTCATAAATCAGTAATGGGTTCTCATGAGCAAAGAGGAGATGGGCTTTTTGCTTCACCCAGAAATCAGGGTATAGCTGCCTATAAAAGAAAGCAAAGAGTAAACCTTCCAGGGAGCAAGTTGTTTATTCCATTCTTTTACTTAAAATGGCAACAGGTTTTCTGCTCCAAGAAGTGGGGAATAGTCTAACTCCACTTAGTTAAAATCTTGATCAAGAGAAAAATAGAGACATTGATCTACTGGAGTGCATGAAATTGTCAGGGAGTGTGAGGTGGACACCACTTAACATCTAACATCACTGACTCTCAGGCCAATATATAATTCTCCACTGAACATTTACTGGATACAGTTGTGACAGGCACATTGATACATGACTCAATGTATATGCTGTCCTCAACACAGAACTGGAAAACTGCAAAAGAACAGCCTGATGACCTAACATCACCATCTATTGGTCCTTTCTCAGAGGCCTACTGTTAAATTGGAATGTGTTTTGCCACCACTGGCCTTGCCTTGCAATTTGTATGGACATTCCTGTATAGATATGTTATAAAATATTAATATAACTTTTATATTTTTGTTATATCTGTCAAAAATAATAGTCTGTTTTATTTTTGGCAGGTGACTGTACGAGGAGCTCAGATGAACATATGATATTGTCAGATTTTAAAGCAGATGATGGTGGAATCACACAAGATACATATGAAGGGCATGCTATTTATCCAGACCTACCCTCAGCCCTTCCCTCCAAAGATCTGTCATCTGATTCTTTTACGCAGGTTCTATATTCTGATTCACCACAGACTGTTGAACAAAATAAAAGCCACATGAGCAGTGTTAAACATCATGGTCACACAAAAGAGAAGCAATTTTTATGTTCAGAATGTGGTAAATGTTTTGCTTACAAATCAAACTTAGAAACTCAAAGATTCACACAAGGAGAACCATTTTCTTTTCAATGTGGCAAATGTTTTTCTTACAAATAAAAACTTGATAAACATCAAAAATATCATACAGGAGAGAAGCCATTTTCATGTTCAGAATGTGGAAAATGTTTTAGTCAAAAATCACATCTTGTTACACATGAAAGATGTCACCCAGGAGAGAAACCATTTTCATGTTCAGAATGCTGGAAAAGTTTTAGGAACAAAGCACTTCTTGATCAACATCAAAGAACGCACACAGGAGAGAAGCCATTTTTATGTTTAAAATGTGGCAAATGTTTTACTGTGAAATCACATCTTGATAGACATGAAAGGACTCACACAGGAGAAAAGCCATTTTCTTGTTTAGAATGTGGCAGGTGTTTTACTGTGAAATCAAATCTTGATAAACATCAAAGAACCCACACAGGAGAGAAGCCATTTTTATGTTCAGAATGTGGGAAATGTTTTGCTGTGAAATCACAGCTTGTTCAACATGAAAGAACTCACACAGGAGAGAAGCCATTTTCATGTTCAGAATGTGGCAAATATTTTACTCAGAAAATACATCTTTTTCAACATGAAAGAACTCACACAGGAATTAAATTATAGTAAAAAAAATGGTATGCCATGATTGAAAGAACTCTATTAACAAAGTAATTTTTTTACTATCATTCCGCCCAAAAAATAAAAGATAATCATTAAATCCCATGTAATCCAAAATGGTGCCAAAGAAAACTTCATCTTTTCCCACATAAAACAAGACCACACATGGCTACTGTGGTGGAACAATAAAAAAAGACTATGGGAGTCGGGACAATGTTATTGCATAAAAGTAGTAAAATATAGAAAATGTCATGATCATGCCCGACAGACCCCCAAGTTTGGAGCTCTAGTCACCAGCTAACGACCGTTGCGATGAGAACCGTGGTGTTTGACATAATGCTGTATATTTATAATACTAGTGTGAACGCTGTCTTCTGGCTCTGTATGCTTAAGTGATTCCTGGCCAACGCCTGTGGCCAGGAATCTTCCAGCACTTGTTGGGTTAACCTGTTCCTTTTCTGATTGACATTTCTATTCACCTACCACCTCTGTTCTACCTTCTCCTGTTCCCTATATAAGGTCTCAGCTTCCTGTCTTCCTTGCCAGCTATACAGTTCACCTCTGCCTATAGTTCACCTGTTTACTGCTTCAATTCTTCAGTGTTTCTTGACCTTGGTTTGGACTCGTGTTTCTCCACTGTTACCTGATTCTGTACTGCATTACCGGTCGTTGTCGAACTTGCCTGTCTGACTCTCCCTGTTTGTTCTATGTTTGTTTGTCTGTGTCTTGTATTTCACTTTGCTCAGAGTAGTGCTCAGTCTTCTGGTTGGGGCCGACCTAGTAAGGAGTTGGGTACCCGAAGAGGCAGGGACAGAGGTTGGGACTAATGTCAGGGCCTCACTCCGTCTGTGTCTTCTGTTGCGCCCCTGACCGGTCCCTTACAGAAATAGATACACATATGGTAAATCTTTAATCATATCAATCCATCAAAACAAAGACAATACATTATTTATACCACAAGGTGAACAGAAAAAAAATTCAAATGTAGAGAAACTGGCTAAATTGCTGTGTTTGTTTTCATACCCCAAAAACGGTTAATAAATTGGACTCCATAATTCCCTTGCAACCTTTCCAGCAGCACAATATAGGGATAATCTCGTCGAGAAAGGCTGATAGGACAGTTGGAATATTTAAGGAGTATGAATATGCTATATAAACGCCCCCCAACTCCACCACCTTGTGTTTTTTCTGTCCTATGAGACCTAGGACAGGTGCATGTTCAGACTTGCTCTCAAGCTAAGTATATTTCTTATAAGGACCAACCTTGTTAGTTTTCTGATAACCTCCTCTGAGTTAACTCCTTTTCAGCATTGCAGTGGTGCTTGTCCTTCCTTTTTTTCATTCAGAAGGTTTTTTGTTCAGGGTCTTCTGTGTTTTACTGAGCATGTTCAGGTATTTGGTGTCAAGTTTCCTTTTGAGGTTGCGGCCGCTATCTTTGTTATGGGCATCAGTTGTTTATGATGCCCTGTTTCCTTCTCCATTTGTTTAAGATGTTCTTTTTTAAAGTCTTTGCTTCTCTATAATGTGCTTTTCTCTGGGAAGCTTTCGGAACCGAATTTCCCCATTTTTTTCTCTTAGTTTTTAGCCTTATGTGCAGGGCCGCCGTTAGTTCAGTACAGCCAGTACTATCGTACGGGGCCCGGCTGATCTGTGAAGCAAGAGGGGGCCCTTCCATATCTACCATTTGTAGGCTGGGGGGGCCCCAATGCTTCAGCTGTATGGGGCCCTGAAATTTCTGATGGCGGCCCTGCTTATGTGTTGCCCTTCTTCCTGTTCCTATATAAGGCTTCCTTCCTGTCTCCTCTCTGTAGTCTATCTCTGTTATATTGTACTAATAGAGTATTCTACTGCATCTGCTACTGCTATGTAGCTCTGCACTGCCCCATCTAGTTGTTGGCATTACTACACATTATTGTAATATAAGTATTGCAATGACTCTGTTTTATATATTGACTATATACTGCTGCTACTGTATATTTTTTGTCACAGATGTTGCGGGATTCTGTTAACCGCAAGACATCTTTTATGAGCAGACACCTCGCCTGTCAGAACTGTGATAGGCCTCTGCCAGGGGCTATGAAGGCTTATACTGTCAGAGCTGTGCCTCTCCAAAGCCCTCTTCCAGTTCACCCACATCAAGAGACGCTCTGATCTTGGTGAAAGATTTTGTGCAGGCATCCATTAACAAGCTCAAACAGGAGCTATGTTCATCCCATGACCCACGTTCGAAGAGCCTTAGTGCTGTCTCAAGTAGAAGTCTGCCCTTAGACTTCAGGCCCCTGGATGAAGTCATGGTATTATCTGAAGAAGATGATGATGGGGAGGGTCTGTTCAAGTTTGATACGATGCATAGGCTTATTCGGGCAATGTGGTCAGAGGACCTGGAGCTCCCCCGAGGAGAAAAGACTGCCTGTAGAATGCTAAAGGCTTTCAAAGCGATGTAACAGCTCTCATGCCGCCTGTATTTAAAACACCTGGAAAATTTTCAGCCCTAAACGACCTTGGGCGTATGAGTACGTCCCAGGGCCGCTAAGGGGCTTTGCAGGGGGATCGCGCCCCCCCCCCCGCACAGCCGGCGGTGTCCGCGGCAAATCGCCGCAAACCCACCCGCATAAAAGCGCCGGCGGGGGGCCCTCCGCCCGCTGGCACTGTTTAACCCATCAGAAAAACCGGGGAAAGAAAGGGCCGCGGCGTCTAAATTTAAACGGCGATCGGGGGGCCGGGCGTACCGATCGTTTACTTTTCATCGCCATAAACGCAGCTATGCGGGGGCCCGATCCGATGACCGGTGCGGGGGGGTGGGGAGCCTGTAAAAGGCTCCCGTCACTTACATTTTGGCCCGGGTTTTTCCCCCCCTTTTCCCCGTAGACAAAGGGGAAAAAACCCGCCATTTTTTGTACACCCTACTTTTTGCCAAATGCAATGAAATTAAAAAGGGTTTTTAAAAACCCGGCCCCCCCCCTACGGGTTCAATTTAACCATAGGGGGCCCCACAATGTTACAGTAAAAAAAAAAAATTTTTAAAGTAAAAAATTTTTTTTTAAAAAAGTTAAAATCCCCCCCCTTTTCCCCCTTTTAAAAACAAATAAAATCATTAAAATAAAAAAAAAATTACACATATTTTGGAAATTTGCCCCGCGCCCCAAAAAAAGCCCGATCTAAAAAATAAAAATTCTTTATTTTTCCCGTAGGGCTTAAACCCCCGTAGAAAAAAAAAAATTTCCCAAAACGCCAAAATTTTGCTTTTTTCGTCATTTTACTTCCCCAAAAAAATGGAATAAAAAGGATCAAAAAATTTTGCATGCATTCCAATCTGTTTAGTGATAAAAAAGTACACTTCACCCGAAAAAAAAGCCCCCTTTCACTGACGCCGTAGGTGTTAGTACAAAAAATTATTGGCCCCGCACAAAATGGCCCCGGGCGAAAATTTTAAAAAATTTGAAAATGTTTAATTTTTTTACGGTCCCAAAACATAACGGGAAAAACCAAAATGTTTGGTTTGCCCATTCTAAAAACCTGTGAAATACAGAAAAAACATTTTATTACCCCCAGATTGAACGCCGTAAAAGCAAAAACCCCCCCCCCAAACATGGCAAAATAAAAAAAATTTTTACAATTTTTTTTCCCCCTTTAAAATTTTTTTGGGGGTTTCCCATATATCTAAAGTATAGGAATAACACCATTAGAAATAAAATCTTGTCCCACAAAATAAAAAACCCCCATGTATCCCATGTAGGTGGGGAAAAAAAAAAAGTTTTGGGCCCTTTTCCCGAAGGAAAAGGGGGGAAAAACGAACAGGGCACCCCCAAAAAAAAAAAACCCCGGGGCCTTAAGGGGGTTTAAAAGACATTTAGGGTTTTGTTCCCTCCTTTAAAAAAAAGTAAGATCCATCCGGCTATGGGCCCCCCCCCAAATTTGGGCAGGGCATAACAAAACGTCCAATGAATCTTCTTCCATTGAAGATGGTTCGAGTTTGAGAAAACCTAAAGGGCAAAAAGGGGAATTTTTGATTACAGGGAAAAGGGTTTCCCGGGGGGCTACCGCCAAAGCAAAAAATTGGATTTCCCCCCAAAAGATATCCTCCCGACTTTGAAGATGTGGTTGGATAGAATCCAGATTGATATAGATGCTGGGACTTCCAGGGATGATATACTTGCCAGTTTCAAGAATGTGAATGGGCTTTGATTTTCCTGTTTTGGGTTGGGGTTTTCTTCAAACTATCACTCTTCTGCCCCCGGTATTTGGGGCCCTTTTCCACCCCAATCCCTGGAATTAAGGATGAAAAATATTATGACAAATTGGGAAAAAAAAAATTTTGAAGTAAGATGAAATTAATTTTACAAATTTTTTTTACAGGGTTTGGTTTTAAGGTGTATTTAAATATTAACCAAAATAAAGAATTTTGCTTTTGAATCACAACAAGTCGTAGAGCAAATTGGTGATTTTATCATACAAATTTCCCCCCCACACTTCCAAAACCCAACCCGTAAAAACTTTTATGTGTTAATCAAAATAAAGAATTTTTCCCTTTTGAAACAACATGATCCCGGGATCAGCTTCTTAAAAATGAGAAAATGTCAGGCCGGCAAAAAAGGGGAGGGGAAAGCGTTGAGGAGCCTAGCGCTTTTGGGGCCCCTGTGGGCTACTGTTTGGTTTTAGGGTCCCCTAACAGAACCATCATAAAAATAATTTTCATAAGAAGAATTTTAAAACCCTGTGTCTTAAAACTCCCGGGGAAATCCCAAACCCTGAGCGAAAATATCCGACAAACTTAATTTAAAAACTAAGGGTTTCCATTTGGGAAAGAATCCAGAGGGATTTAAGTCAAAATAAACATAAGGGTTCCCCCTTTATATGGGGTTCCCCAAAAAAATGTGTCAATTGGAAGGGACCCTTTCCTGCCCAAAGGGGATGCTATTGCTTGACGGCACAAACAAGGAAATGTTTTCACAAACCCCTTTTTACCCAAAGGGCAGGGCCTGAAAAAGTACAAAAACCTTTTTCCCGGACCACAGACCCCCAAAATTTAAATTTAAAAAAAAAATAGCCCTGACAAAAAATTTTTTTCTGGGCAATCCCCAAAAATATGAAAAAAAATCCCTAAACCCAAAGGAAATTTGGGATCTCAAACAAGTATCTGAAATATATATCCGGTGGGGCCTATACCATCTTTAAAAAGACTTTATAGTTTTTTTTCCCCGCAAATAACCAAAAATTTGAGGAAAATTTGCATGAGGGAACATTTTTTAAAAACCCTTTTGAAAGGAGAGCTGGGAAAGACCCAAATTCCCCAAATTTTTATTTTTTAGTAAAAAAGCAAGACAAAAAATTCATTTTTGGGTTCGCTCCCTCAGGGGGGAGGCCGGAGGGGTTGCCGGTGGGGGAGAAAAGTTTAAAAATTTCCCTGTTTTTGAGAGTTAATTTTAAAAATTTCTAAACCACAAAAAAAAGGAAAATTTGAAGGAATTACCGGAAAGTATAACCATTGGAGAGGGAACCCTACTTAGTAGAATTTTCCAATATAAATCCAGTTTATGTACTTTCAAACCTATTGATAATCCCTGAATGTTAGGACTCCACCTAATGCATTTGCTACAGGTTTCATTAGAAAGCACATAAAGAAGCAGAGATAGGGAACAACCCTGTCGGGCTCCATTTTTGATTGAAAAAGAAAAGACATTGGTTTTTAACTATAATTTTTTAAAGAGAGGGGGGAAAAAGAACGCCTAGGGCGACCTGTAAGAAAAACGGTGCATCGGGGCGCCCAAATTTTTTGTTATTTTTTGTGAAAAACTGCCCTCCCTTTATGTCGGGGACCCAAAGTGCGCTCATAAAAGGGGGTGTAAAGTTCCATGCGCCCACCATTTTGTTGGGTGGCAATTTTCGGAACCCCAGGGGCAGAAGGAATGTTCCTAACAGAAATTTCATTTGAGACAGGCTTGGAAAAAAAACGAGAAAACATTTAAAAAGTTTTTGTGAATAGCAAAAAGAGTTTGCTTTCAAATGAAAGAATGAATAAAATGAAAAACAAAATTGAATAAAAACCCCTTTCAATTTTATAAAAAAGTAGATAAATTAAAAAAGAAAGCAAATATATTAAAAAGATCCCAAAAGAAAGAAATATCCCTAGAACAGTCTTAAAAAAAGAGAGAGCAACTCTTATCCCCAAGCCAGATAGAGAAACCCGACGGAAACCGGGAAATTTAAGGCCTAAACTCTGCTAAACCAGATCTGAAGATTTTTTCAAAGCTTTTTCCGGGGGTCGTCTTTCTCCCCACGCCGATCCTAAAGATCAAGTTTTGGGTTTGGGTGCCCTAGGCAGGGGGCCGACAATACACGGGGAAACCCTTTGGGCCTGTCGGGTTGTGAACAGGGGGGACCAATTGGGTCTTTTTTTTGAGCCTAAAAATGCAGAAAAAGGGGGTTTTAATCGCTTGGATTGGGGCCCCTTTCCCGTTTACGACTTTAAAAACGTACGGCCCGCGGGGGCCTTTTTTTGGGAAGGGAGTGCGTAGTTTTTTAAAAGGAACCCCCCCAGCTACAAACCCGACTGCCCCACAGCATGGGCAGCGCCCTTTTTCCCAAACAAATGGGACTCAGCAGGGGTTTCCCACACTCCCCCTTTTTTTTTATTTAAAGTCATTTAACCCCTGGCTGCGGCGAAACCTATGAACCCAGATATCAAGGGGGGGGGGTACCAACAGGGGGTACAAATTTTCATTTTTTGCTACGACATAAACCCCCCCTAACCCTCCACAAAAGACTTTGGGGCCCAATTCCACGTTTTGGGTTTAAAAGGAAATTTGGGAAAGGGCTGTCAGGGGAAAAGGGGAACCAACCAAAAAAAACAGAAGCCCTGCCCATTAATATTCCCCAGGGCCCCGGTGGTCTCTTTAAAAGAGCCAATTTCCCCTCAATTGGAGGCGATAAAATACTTTTGGGGGTTCCTTGATGAACTTTGTAAACTACAGTTATAAACACAAAACCTTTAAAATTTTTCACAAAAAAAATTTGGAAGTTACTGGAAACCCGTGGCATCGCTTACCTCTCTCTTGGGTTTTTGGGGGATCGCATCTATAAAGATGACGATCCCCTTCCCCAAAAAGCTTTTCTTTTTTGAGACCCCCCATTTCCCGGGCCTAAGCGGGAGTTCAGGGCTAAGCAGGGAGCTATTTAACAAAATTTAAAATGGGCTCGAAGGAGACCCTGGTCCTGAAATTTTTTCTGCCGGCCCAAACCCAAAATCGGCGGGGGGTCTGGGGGGCCCGGGAAAAAAATTAAAAAACTTTTGGCACCCAACTACGGAGAACCCCGGATGGTCATTCTTGTTTCCCATACGGTTTGGGTAGAGTTTGAGAAACCGGCTGGGCCTGTCCATCCTAATTACTACGTGAAATACCCTGATGTGCACCTTGACAGAAAGTTTTTGGGGCCCTATGGCTTTTTTGGGGAATGTCGGCAACTTGCTCCAAACCTTTCGGTTTCTCGGGGTTTCGCCAAGACATCTTTTCTGTTCCCCCTCTCCTGCCGGATATTTTTGTCCAGGGTTTGTTTTAAACCCCGGGTTGATAAACGATTATTTCGGTTTGCGGATATAGTCAACTTTTGAACTAGGGAAATTTAAAGTCTTTTGAGGAAATTTCCATCATCCTTTATTTTTAATCAAGGGTCTTACCATTTTTCAAATTGGCCCCTTTTAAGCGCCAGGGGCTACAGGCTATGGGTATCTCTCCAAATAACTTTGAAAAAGTTGTGTAAGCAGGACTCCACCAAGGACTCTTTTCTGCTACAATACTTTATCCCAACCCGGAGAATCCTCCAAGACATGCTACATGGACCGGGGGGATGGCACTGGAATGTACATCCCCTTGAGGGAAGGGAAAACCTTTGGGAAGAAGCACTAAAACTTTTCACTGTGCCTGCATAAAGAGAATCAATACAAGACCTTTTCTTTTGGTATCCAACCCCGGGTTTGATACACAAATTAAATCTGCAGTGTCATCACGTTGGAGGTGTAGGAATGGGGCCATTTGTTCCAATTTTTTGGGAATTTGGGGCTTTTCGGGCCGTTTTGGAAAAGGGGTGGGGGATTTTCTACATGGGTGGGGGGTTAAAAACGCTTTTCTATGGATCCAAGTTTTTTTTTTTTTTTTTTCCGTATTCAAAGCTTTTTTGAAACCTTAACAGTAAACATGAAAATAGGTAGATGAATGCAAGAGACAAGGTTAAATAAAAAACAAAAAATAAAAAATCAGGGGAAATTCAATGAGATCATAAGTTTTCACTTTACAGAAACAACGAAGGGAGGGGCCCCAATGGCAGCACCAACCACCTAAATTGGGGGTAACGAAGTGGGGAAAGAGGAGGGAAAGAGGTGGGAAAGAGGGGGAAAGAGGGGAAAGAAGGGGAGCAGAGGGGAATTTAGAGGGGGGGTGAGGCGGGGGGAGGGGGAGGAGAATGGGGGGGGGGGGGGGGGGGAGAAGGGGGAGGAGGGGAAGGAGAACATTTCTCAATTCTGATGTGGGAGGGCGAGCCACATCCCAAACCCCCAAATGATATATTTTTTATTGCCAAAGTGAAAAAAAAAAAAGGAAAACACATAAAGCCTAAATTTCCCCTCTAAAACCCAAAAGGGAAAATTGGTGCGAGGGGAAAAAAAAGGACAATCAAACAGACAAAAAAAAACCCCATAAAAATCAAGGGGCAAAAATTCATCATAAGTAACAGATATAAAAGGCGAAATATAACTAAGGGGAAGGTCGCAAGACACCAGGGCCCCTACCCGCCCCTGTAATCTTTTTACATGGGGGGAATAAAGGGGGAAGAATAGGCGTCAACCCCACCCCCACTTTGGGGAAGGGGGGGTTAGATCCTTTTGAAAAAATAAATCCACACTCCATTTTATCCAAAACCGTCTTTGAAGGGAAGTCGTCCAAACCCTTAACCGCGAAGCCGTGGATCTCTTGGAACCGGATGTTAAAGGGGCATGTGGGTGACCGCCAAAGTCGGGAATTACCGCTCGGGCTGCCAGAAGGGCGTAGAAAAATGAATTTGGGGGAGCGATAGCGGAAGCTCAAAAAGAAGCGGGAGGCTGGATCGTTCCGGATCCTCCTCCATGATAGTTTGCTTTAAGCAGCATTTCCTCCAAAAGGTTGGGAGGTCGGAAACCCCACCAAAATGGAGACCAGCCCCTACCTCTCCCTGACCCTCCCGATATTAAGACTGGGGTATAGGGAGTGAAGAAGTGGGGACCCAACCATCACGTGATATTTTGTAATTGAGCTCTTGGTTCACCCGATCCAGCCCCCTCCCCACTGCACGGGAAAGGGGTAATTTGACTGTGTGGGGGGGTTTTTAGCGCCTGTATACCTGGAGTACGTCCCCCCCAGAGTCTGCGGGCCCCAATGATCAAAGGCGGCAAGCCGAGGTTTTCCGGTTGTCCTTAACTTGTTGAGAAGCTTAATAACGGTGTATTTTAACCGGGGGAATGGGTGTCGGGGGTCACCTATTAAGCGGGGTCGAGCAAGGGAGCTGAAGGATTACGTCCCAAAAAATGGACGAGGTGGTTCTTTCCCCGAGGTGACCATAGCAAGGGATTGGGCCGGGGTGGCCGGGTTTGAAAAGGGAGGGGAACGGCCTCCTGTAGAAAATAGTTTTCTTTTGAGGGGAAGGCTCTACGGGGTCAAAAACCCGAGTTTTTGTGCTATTAAGGGATATTTCGAAGAAGTTTTTTGGGGGAATAAGTCACCGGTAAAAAGGGGAAAGGGCAGCGGGGGACCCCCAAATATTTGTCCCATTTCAACCCAGAGTTGGAGTCAAATTGGGGAAAAGTGTCAAGCGTAGGGGACCAACGTGAGCTGGGTAATACGCCGGGAAACCGGCACGCCGCCCCCTTAACTTTGACCTGGGAAGTAGAGTTGCCCGTCCGGATGCTTATGGGGCCACACAAATTCAACACCCCCTACCGCGTCATAAAAAAAAGGGCTTAGGCAACAAAGCGGGGGTGTCTGGAATAAGTACAGTTACCCGGGGAGTATGTTCTTTTTTGTTTTTAATTGTCCTATCCAACCAAATCTCCCCCTATCCACCGCGTGGCCCGACAATTGTGTCAAGCAGTGGGGAGAAATTGAGGGCAAAAACCTCTCCATTCGAGGGGATGTGAATTCCCCGGTAATTGAAGGGGTCGGGCCCTGTGAGTGGGGAAAGGGCGACTTTAAGGGCCAAGGTATGTTTGGATGTTAAAGTTTAACGCTACACTTTTTTCATGTTACTTTTTGGTTGCCGGGAGCCGTAATTGGAGAGCCTTAATTACCCCTGGTGGGAAAGGGATTTGAAAATATAGCAAAGTCATCTGCAAATGCTGGCATTTTTAAAAGGACGCTTTGCTATTTGGGAAACCCGAGACAGACGGGGCCGATCTTATGCCTGTAAGAATTTCCCTTGCCAACCTAGAGGAGAGGGGACAAGGGGGATCCCTGCCTGTACCCTTCGTATTTAAAAAGGTGTGAGAGAGACCTTAAATTCGAATTGACTTGGGAAGCTATCAAAGCCAAAATCCTACCCCTCATGCCCGGGCCCCAGTCCAAGTCCCCAACACGCCCCGAGAAAGGCCAGCTCACCTGTCAAAGGCCTTCTCCCGTCAGCGAAAGAAGGACACAGGAAGGCGGGGGCCTGTTGTAGGGACGAGGAATGTCTTTAGGGTATTTCCCTCGCCTCCTGGAGGGGACAAACCCCACTTGGTCCAGGTGAATCATGAGTTCTTTTAAAGGCGAGCCCATTGCGATTAATTTGGCAAACAACTTGCACTTGGTTTTATAAGAGATATGGGCCGATAGCTAGGACAGGTTGGGGTCTTTTTTCCCTTTTGGGGTAGTGTTTTTGCCTTTTGGTCTTTTGGAAAAAAAAGAGCTAGGCGACCCCAATTTAAAAGCTGCAAGGGGGGTGGGTTAGTTTCAGCGTCATACTTTAAAAAAAGGGCCCCCGTGACCCCTCCGGGCCCGGCTCTTTCCCACGGGAGGGCCTTTAATTGTGCCTGAGCTCGTCCATTGAGAAACGGCCCCCAGGGGGGGGAGGGACTGGGGAACCCGGGGGGGAGGGAGTTTCCCCGGAGGGGCTTGGAGGGGTTTTCGATAGTTCTGGACCCCTAAGGTCTCAGGGATGGGGTACTATAAAGGGCGGATTAAAAAAGGGAAAGGAAGGGCCCCCAAATGTCCTCGGGGACTGTACTAGCTACCCCTTATTTTTTTAAAAGAGGGGACAAATAGGGAAGCTCTTTTCCCCGAACCCATGGCCAAATACTTCCCGGGTTTTTCACTCCCGACAAGAAGGATAGAGCAAATCTGTCGGGATCTTTTGTGCTTGTGACTATTATTGAAAGAACTTTATGACAAGTTTGCATAGCCCCAAAAGTCGAGCCAAACCCAAACTTGTGCTCCAGTTCCATTAAAAGCAAACCCGTAAGAGGGGTTGCAAAAATTTTTGCGGCTTCTCGTTTTAATCTTTCCCGCTTTAAAAAGGTCCCTCTAAGACCACTTAAGGCCCCCACTTGACTTGTGGAGTAAAGGATCCGAAAGAGAGACAAGTTGAAAGGTGTCAATTCTGTTTTTAAGTCCGAGAGAGCCTAATAGAGTCCGTCAGGAGCGACTCGTTAGTATCCAAGAGAAGACACGGGCGAAAGGGCAATAATTGGAAGGGCGAGGTCACAAAATGAATAGTGCGTGATCTGAGTCAAAATTGTTCAAGAGATTCGTTTCGAAATGGATGACAAGATCGAGTGCTGCACCATGATATAATCAATGCGGCTGTATGAGCCATGGGGGTGCTAGAAGAAAGTATAGTCCCGCTCTCTTGGATGTCTCTGGGGTATTTTGGGTCAGGATTCTGTGATGAGAGCCCGTGAGCACGGTCCAGCTCAAGCTCGTAGTGCCTTCGTGTTTCCCCAGGATATAGTTTGAATAATTTTTTAAAGTTGCCGTAATCTCCGCAGTTTTTACAGATTCTGGGCGGCCTCTGTTACCTATGTTATGCCGCCTACTACGGTTTCTCTAAATCGTTCCATCCCCCCCCTTATGAAGGCCAAATGGAGTAGCTCGGTCATTTCTGGTCAGAGAAAGATAGATTGCAATGCCTGGGATGTAAGACTAGTAGAGTAATTAGCAGCTCACTTTTGCACCCTGCCCTGCAGAATCGGAGACATCCGACTGAACCGGCTTTAACTCTTGCCGCCAAGCTGTTTGTAAGTCTCTAGCCATTTGTTGCATATCAAGCTTCGATGGGAGCAGAGATAAGAGAGCCCGTAGCTCAGGGTGGTCCGCAAGCGTATTAAGGGCGTCCTTGGGAGGAGGGAGGGTAGTGACACTTGAGGAGGCTTGGATGGCGTCCGCGTGGGCGAATAATGCCAGCCTGTGCGGTCTCAGTGGGGGTCTCACGGGGCTGTTCCCCAGCCAGAGCGGCTGGACTTGAGTGCCAAGACGGCTTCCTAGCTTTCCAGCACAGAGGAGGGTGCCCCTTTGGGGTCCGACCCGTTGTATAAACATCAGGGTGGCTGTTGGCTCATGAGCCTCAGGACTTGGAGCAGCTTCATCTGAAGCCCCTAGGGAGGATTTGCGGGCCCGCTGTGGGAGAGGGAGGGCCTCCCCAATGCAGTGAGTCCATGTTCTCCGGCTCTACTGTGGGAGAGCGGGTCCTCAGGTGTGTGGGCATCTACAGGGGCTGCAGTATCTCCTGCCTTCGAGAGTGGCGCGATGTCCCTGATTTGGGGAGCAAGAATTTGGAGCCCAAGGCCTTGTGACTGGTCTGCTCTACCCCCAACGTTCCCTTCTCTTGTTTGCTCTGGAGATGGTCATTGCGTCATCTCTCAGCTCTCTGTTGCACAGATTAGAGTTAAGTTTCAGCGAGGTGAGCAGTAACCCATCTAATCAGCTGGGAGATAGAGGTGAAATGGGTCGGCCACCCCATTTGAGAGAGCGAGCAGGGCTCCCCGTTGTTAACTGCTGCCACTGACCTGCTCGAGGTGCCGCACTCCGATAGCGGGTAGGAGCAGGGTTGCTCAGGGCTCAGCTGGTGTCGTGTTGCCGGGATCCCGTCTGCGGTGCAGCTAGAAGAGCTTGCGCTCCCTTTTGGCACCACTGCTTGCGACGAGGGAACTCCGTCCCACGTGTCGCGGTCAGAAGGGGTCCGAGAGAGTGTGCTCTTCTGCGGTGCCGATGGGAGGGGCGAATCTGCGCCGCGTCTGGAATGGGCCTGCGATCCCGGTGAGGTGCTGGCGCGATGTCCTCCCGGCTCAGCAAGGCTGACCGCATCCCAGCCAGCATCTTGTGCGGGAGGCAAGATGCGCCGACGTGGAGGAGGCCGGGCAGGTAACGGATCCTCTGGGTGCGCCTGAGAGAGGGAGAAAAAGTTGAATCTCGGAATTTTCCTACCGGGAGAGGCTTGGGCACTTGGGGGTCTTCTTTTGTCCTTCTGCCGCCATAATATCTGGTTTTGCTAATGATAATGCGCTGACCCTGACGGAGCTACCGAGAGACTGCACGCTGCTCCTTCACAGGCCTAGCCTCACGGCCCCCCCCCCCCCCTCCTCCCAAGTTTTTTCTCTTACTAAACCTGACCTCCCTTATCCTGTGGGAAAGGCTGAGATGCAGTTGGCATTGCATATTTTGACTGCGGCCAGATGCCTAATTGCTAGATGCTGGAAATCCCCCCCCACCCCTTTCCTCCCTCCTGATATGATCATTTCAATCGGATACAGAAGTGCTAGCAGGGAATATCTTACAGCTCCCTCAATAATCAATGGATAAATTCCATGATCTGTCATCCTGGGATGCCACATGTCCGACCCCGACTTGGAATTGCTTGACTGGGTGACACCAAAATGATGAAGAATGGTTCCCTACCCCCCCCACCCCACTGTTGTCTTTGTTTTCTTCCCTAATTCTCTGTAATGTCTTAAAGGGTTTGTCTTAGGATATAAAGTTAATGTTGTTATAACTGGTTGTAGCTAATGTCATGAGAATTTCTCTAGCCCTACTTTGGTGGGTGCCTAAGGTTGTATCTGTACACACCAGCGATGAGGCAGATAAGTTGCAACTATTCAAGAGTTTGAGGGTTAGGAATTTTATGTTCCGAAATGACATTAAGAGATTAGTGGGTGACTGCAAGAGAAAGAAAGATAGGACACTGGTTGGTTTCCATTTGATATGAGATAAGATTGTTGTTCTTACTTTAATGTTTGATGTCTGTGTCATTGTATTATGATATTCTCATGAGTATACCCATGTTTAACTTGTACATTTTATGCCAATAAAATACAGTTATACAAAAAAAAGGGAGAGCATTCAACTACTTTTACATTAAATAAGCCAATGCTGATTTTGTACAGTTGTTAATTTTGGTGCTTTTTTTAAGAAAAAAATGAAATGTATTTGCTTCTTCACCTTTATTCTATTTTATGTACGGCAAGAGCCCAGCACAAGCACGGGTCTGGCTGGACCTTGTGATTCTCCAAGCAGGATTTCTATGATCCCAGGGCTTAGTTTCTGGATGTATTTTCTTCCGATGATATTTACGTCCGTAAATACATCACCAACTCAGCCTAAAATAATGAACAAATAGCTTAGAATGGCTACCAATGGGAAATCCGGACGTATTTATGTAAATACTCCAACTAAGCCCTGGGAAAATATAAATCAAATCCTGCTTGAAGGACCACAGGTCCCAGCCAGAACCTGTGCTGTGCTGCCTTTTGTTTGTATATACTGAATTACAAATATAGTTCAAGCAGCCCAAATACATCTTTAAATTGGCTTTGGTATGCAAAATGTTTAATAAAGACATCTGGAACAACATCAGCAGTGGCTTATTTGATATTAAATTAGTGAAATTTCAAACACGACTTTGGAATACATTTTTTTTTATAGTGGAGAATTTGTTGTAGGAGATAATATATATCTTGGCATTAATGTTATTGATACAATTAACTAAACATGTGATTTAAATTGTTAGAGCACTTGAGATATGTCCAGTTTATTTAAGTACTTCATTTAAAGACAAAATCCATTTTAATCTTGTAGTGGTGTAAGGCTCTGTTCCCCAGGAGTCCTTTCAGGGAGAATTTGTGAGGACCAAATAATCCGTCCTGAAATGACATTGCAAATCTGTCACAAAGTGTGGCACGTATTTCGCGTCGGAAATACATTCCCCATAGTAAATAATGGGAAGGGCCTGGAAGATTTTCTTAAAATTATGATACTACAGGTAATGGACACTGGATTCTGGAGTTGAGACATGATCCAGGGATTTATTCTGATCGCCAGATTTGGAGCCAGGAAGGAATTGATTCAGCTTGGGGGAATTGGTGTCCACCTCACTGGGATTTTAGCTTCTCCTGAATTATCATGGTCGGGTTATAGGTTGGATTTTCTATTTTGTGAACCTTGTGAACTATGTAAATAGCGAGCTGAGCCAGCACCCTTCCCCCCCCACACACAACATATGACTGTCACATGGACTTGTTCCTTCTGGCAGGGACAGGTTTACCCTATGTTACTCCTCTTTGGAGGGACAGGTTTATCCTATTATACTCCTCCTGGCAGGGACAGGTTCACACTATGTTCCTCCTCCTGGCAGGGAAAGGTTTCACCTGTTACTTCCAGAGTCTGTTCCATGTACTATATCTTAGAGAGCATGGGCAGCGTCTTTATCTGCAAGTCTCTGTCACCTGCTGGAAAGTGTCAGATCCCTCTGGTGACAAGACCTGATCTCCACAAGAATCTCGAGAGTGCTGCCATCAGGATAAGACCAGCATATTTTGGAAGTTGTGAGGTTGGGCATACATGGAGAGGGCTTGTTCTTTCCATGGACGGTACAATGTGGAGGTCGATGGTACGTGTCCCAGTAACATCCACATGATGCAAGGACCAAGGTTTCCAGCAGAAATTGCCCATACACTGCCTCCCAGCATCCTTGTCTTCTTCCATATGCATCCTGCTGCCATCCTCCTCCAGTAAAGTGGTATTGCCAAGCCGGCCGTGTCCTTACCATAACACCTGCACGCCGACCCCCTGTGTCCTGAATAGTGTGTGTTCTCTTCTCTTCTGTTTTAAAAAAAAAAAAAAAAAACGCCCTCCAGACAGGCCCTCCATCGTGGACGCGTCATTGCGCCGCATGCTCATTATTCATCAGCCTCGGCAGCGTAAGGAAGTCTGCAGTCTAGCTGAGCGAACATGGTGAGTGTTTGGCTAGACCGCAGAATCCGTACTGTCCGCACTATGTATGCTTTCTAATGCACTGTTGTCTCCCCCTGTACATCCGCTCACCATCCTCTCTTTCCTGGTAGGTTAGGGTTAAAGGTATGTTTAGGGTTGAAGGTAGGGTTATTGTTAGAGGTATGGTTAGAGGGAGGGTGAGGGTTAGAGGTAGGGTTATGATTAAAGGTAGGGTTATAGATAGGGCTAGAGGTAGGGGTAGAGGTAGGGTTAGAGGTAGGGTTAGGGTTAGAGCAGGGCTGGGCAATTAATTTTTCCATGGGGCCGCAAGAGAAAGTGGCATGGTTTTAGAGGGACGGACTAATTAAAAAAAAACAAAGCACTATATGTCTTAGCATTTTGCCAATTTCCTTTAGTCCAGATCCAGAGGGGTGGCAATTGCTATACATAGAGCACTTCCCCATCAGGTAATAAGTTGTACTAGTGATCCCGATGCCCGCTTTCTTATCTTGTTTCTGTCAGTGGCTGGGCATGTGTTTACAATTATAAACACATATTTACCCAACACAGACCAAGTAAAAATTTTTAATAGCTCGTTGACTATTCCCTTCCTTTAATCCAGGGGACAGTTTTGCTGTGTGGCGATCTCAATTTGACCTTGGATGCTACTCTGGATAACTCCTCTGGGAAGGCATCTCTTTCGTATTCTATGATTAAAAGAGTCAGGAAGGCTTTCCTCTAGCTCCAGTTATGTGACACATGGAGACTCCAGCATCCAACGGATAAGGATTACACCTTTTTCTCCCCGCCTCACGGCTCCTATAGCCATTTGGATTATATTTTGGTCCAACATTCTGCCCTCCCCGGTTATCTAGTATGGCCATTGGCAACATACTTTGGTCTGACCATGCCCCGGTTTTATGCTCTTTGCGGTTCCCAGCCTAAACTAGGTGTGCATGGAACTGAAGATTGAATGAGTCTCTTCTTCTTGACACCCTTTGTGTAGCGTAATTGACTGATTCGATTGCCCAGTTCTTAGACTGCCATACTAATGACTCTTCTTCTCCTGTTATTCAATGGGAATCTCTTAAATGCGTCCTTAGGGGTGTATTGATCAAACACGGCTCCAGACTCAAAAAAGACAAGGCGACTACTTTGAGAAATGTCCTTGCTAAAGTCGCGGCATTAGAATTGGCCCACAAGCGGGTGCTCTCGGCTCCGATCTTACGAGAGTTGCAGGAGGCGCGGTTGGGGGTCAAACACCTCTTAGAGGCAGCATGGAGCCATTTGATCCAGATACACCGTAGCAAATTCTATGAATTTGGTAATAAATGCAGGCGTATGTTAGCTAGAGTTACGCGTAATCGTATGGCACAATCCCATATCCCATACATTAAGAATGTGTCAGGTAATGCTGGCCATTGCACTCAAGATAATGCAGGGTCACTCCATGCTTTTTATTCTAACTTTACAATCTCTCTTCCTCCTCCCACAGCCCATCTCAGGTGTCCTTCCCACACCCATCATTGTTATCTAAAATCCCTGGTCCAGTGGCGTTGGCCCCCAGAGGGAACCCTTTTTCCCTCCCGAACTGCAACAAATTAT
>JAODAL010054957.1:0-24285 GCA_025379985.1 Phyllomedusa bahiana | reverse complement strand
AAAAAGGAAAATTGTTTTAAAAAAAGGGGGGCTTAATCCAACGGCTTATTTAGGCAATATCCCGGAAATTATTGGACTATCTCCCCCGTATCTTGCGCCGTACTGCGCTGAATACGGGGCGAGATACGTCCCAATAATTACGGTAATCCACAGTTCTCAAAGAGAACTATGGATTACGTCTCCTCTCCCTGCTCGCACAATACGGCGAGCGGGGAGAGAAGTGACATGTCAATTATTCACGGTGTATACGCGCCGAGAATAATTAATGTCTATGGGGCCAGCGGGCTGCCAGCCCCCCCGCCCCCCCGCTCTGGAGCACACGGCGTAATTGCGGGCGAAATACGTCCCCATAATTACACGTCGTGAACAAAGCCCAAGGGGTTAAACGTTTTCTACTTTTAAGGCCTCGTTCACATGGCTTATTTGGGCACGGATTGGCGCCGTACGGCGCCAATCCGTCCCTGTCATTACGGTAATCCACTGCTCTCATAGAGAACAGTGGATTCCGTCGCTCCTCCCCACTCGGCGAATCTGCCGCGGGGGGGAGAAACTGGCGTGCACATTATTTACGGCGCGGACGCGCCGTAAACCAATGCATTGTCTATGGGGCGGGGAGCGGCGCCCCCGCCGCGCTCCGGCCCCGACCCGCCCGCCCCTTATTCACGGCGGATTTGTGAGCTCAATACGGCTCACAAATCCGTCGGGAATAAGCCGTGTGAACACGGCCTAAGGCACCAAAATGAGTGTTCCCCAGTGTTATTTAAAAAAATACATCTTGAATTATTGGACTTTACATAAAATAAAGTAGTTGATTTAAATATACTGTGTTAATATCCAAACTGATATAAACATATGCTTAAAGGCAGCATGTCATATAAACTATGTTTATAGCAATAAACAATAGTATTAAGCATTAGTAATGTTCCAGTTCCAGAGAGGTCAAACATCTTGGACAGATTCTTCTACAGTGGTGGCCAAAAGTATTGCAATTCTGTCAGATAATACTCAGTTTCTTCCTGAAAATTATTGCAATCACAAATTCTTTGGTATTAATTTATTAATTTATTTTGCTTGCAATGAAAAAACACAAACAGAATGAAACCAAAATCAAATCATTGATCATTTCACCAAAACTTAAAAAATGGGCCGGACAAAAGTATTGGCACCCTCAGCCTAATGCTTGGTAGCACAACCTTTAGCCAAAATAACTGTGAACAACCGCTTCCGGTAACCATCAATGAGTTTCTTACAATGCTCTGCTGGAATTTTAGACCATTGTTCTTTGGCAAACTGCTACAGGTCCCTGAGATTTGAAGGGTGTCTTCTCCAAACTGCCATTTTGAGATCTCTCCACAGGTGTTCTATGGGATTCAGGTCTGTACTCATTGCTGGCCACTTTAGAAGTCCCCAGTGCTTTCTCTCAAACCATTTTCTAGTGCTTTTTGAAGTGTGTTTTGGGTCATTGTCCTGCTGGAAGACCCATGACCTCTGAGGGAGACCCATCTTTCTCACACTGGGCCCTACATTATGCTGCAAAATTTTTTGGTAGTCTTCAGACTTCATAATGCCATGCACACGGTCAAGCAGTCCAGTGCCAGAGGCAGCAAAGCAACCCCAAAACATCAGGGAACCTCCGCATGTTTGACTGTAGGGACCGTGTTCTTTTCTTTGAATTCCTCTTTTTTTTTTCCTGTAAACTCTATGTTGATGCCTTTTCCCAAAAAGCTCTACTTTTGTCTCATCTGACCAGAGAACATTCTTCCAAAACGTTTTAGGCTTTCTCAGGTAAGTTTGGGCAAACTCCAGCCCGGCTTTTTTTATGTCTCGGGTAAGAAGTGGGGTCTTCCTGGGTATCCTACCATACAGTCCCTTTTTCATTCAGACGCCGACGGATAGTACGGCTGACACTGTTGTGCCCTCGGACTGCAGGGCAGCTTGAACTTGTTTGGATGTTAGTCAAGGTTCTTTATCCACCATCCGCACAATCTTGCGTTGAAACCTCGCGTCAATTTTTCTTTTCCGTCCACATCTAGGGAGGTTAGCCACAGTGCCATGGGCTTTACATCTAGGGAGGTTAGCCACACTGCCATGGGCTTTACATCTAGGGATTTTAGCCACAGTGCCATGGGCTTTCAACTTCTTGATGACACTGCGCACGGTAGACACAGGAACATTCAGGTCTTTGGAGATGGACTTGTAGCCTTGAGATTGCTCATGCTTCCTCACAATTTGGATTCTCAAGTCCTCAGACAGTTCTTTGGCCTTGTTTCTTTTCTCCATGCTCAATGTGGTACACACAAGGACACAGGACAGAGGTTGAGTCAACTTTAATCCATGTCAACTGGCTGCAAGTGTGATTTAGTTATTGCCAACACCTGTTAGGGCGTGTTTACATGGCATAGGACAAATACCGGCCGGTTTGCCGTGGGGACTGCTGCACGGGTTTTCCATAGAACACAATTGTGCTCATTTTCGGCCGGCTTTTCAGGCGGTCTGAAAAACCGGCTGAAAACCCGTGCAGTGGGGACATGCCCTTAGGTGCCACAGGTAAGTTACAGGTGCTGTTAATTACACAATTAGAGAAGCATCACATGATTTTTCAAACAGTGCCAATACTTTTGTCCACCCCCTTTTTTATGTTTGGTGTGGAATTATATCCAATTTGGCTTTATGACAATTCTTTTTGTGGTTTTCCATTGAAAACAAATTAAATGAAGATAATAATACCAAAGAATTAGTGATTGCAATCATTTTCAGGAAGAAACTGAGTATTATCTAACAGAATTGCAGGGGTACCAATACTTTTGGCCACCACTGTAGCAGATTGAACATTATCTTGGTCACTTTCTGGTTCCCAAAATCACTATGCATGATGCTATGCAAAGCTATGTGTTAACTTCCAATTTTTCATCCCTGCCTTCCAAGATCCATATTTTTTTTTTCTCCATCAACATAGCAGAGTGAGGGCTTGTATTTTGTGGGATGAGTTGTATTTTTTACTGGTACTATTTATTTCACCAGATATTGAATCTAGAAACCACAAGGAAAAATTGTGCAACTTTTTCACTGTTTAGTATAAATGACATGTTTATTCTGCGAGTCAGTATGGTTCCGCCGATATCCAATTTATATGGTCTAAAACCAATAATGCATTCATTTTTTGTGGGGTAAAATGTAGATTTTTATTGATACCAATTTGGTTATGCGGAACTTTTCGATCTTTTTTTACTACATTTTTTATGGGAGGCATGGTGACCAAAAAACCCCGCAATTTTGGCATTGAGGGTTTTCTTTTTTTACTGTTTACTGTGCAGGATAAATATTATGATATTGTATTAGGCTATGTCTACACAGCACAGGAATACCATTGGATTTTTGGCAGTTTCAGTATTTTGAAAAGACCAAGAAACCGACTGTACACTGTGCTGCATAGACAGCAATGTAGTCTATAGAGCACAGGTTTTTAACCGCCGCGTTAAAAATCCGGCGGAATATGCAACATGTTACATATTCTGCCGGAGTCCCGTGGTTTGCCGTCGGATTCCTATTCAAGTGTAGATGTCAATGGCAAAACTAAAACCGACCGCTGTTTTTGCGCAAATCAGCACTAGAATCCGCAGTCCTGCATAGGACACAATGTCGTCAGCTTTCCAACATATTTTGTCCTATATTTAAAGGGTTTGTACATTTTAAACAATCTCTCTTTCTATGTGTTAAGAAGATAAGACAGAGTGGACCACAGACAGATGACTTTTTTTTTTTTTTTTTTTAAGTGTTTATTTGTGAAAAAAAAATTCAAAACATTTTATAGTTCAACATTAAACAAACCCATACATAGCCAACATCCATACATCAAGATTACAGTGTTTGATACAAAAGCCTGTCTAAACATATGGATAAATAATAGTTTTCACAGCATATACTTAATACATTATATCTTGCTGTTGAGCTGATGTATGGTAGAATAGCCGGGAAAGCCCTTAAAGAGGTTGTCTCACTACAAGGATTGTTTTTTGTGTTAAAGATCTTAAGAAAACAAGTCACTTTGTAATATATGTCCATTAACAATGTCCTACCTATTCCTAGATATCCCCTCTTGTATGGGCTGCATCAACCTCTCAGGTTGCTATAGCTACAGACCTGTTCAATCTCTCCTGTAGGCTGCCATTGCTGGTTGCTATAGCTACAGACCTGCTGTCCTCAGCAGCTCATCACTGCAGGTCAGTAAAGCCAGTAAACAAAAATTAAACCGAGAAAACAGGACTGAGATAAGATAAATTGATGTAGTGAGACAACCCCTTTAAGTCCAATAGTACCCATTCAAACCATTCACACTGCACATATGTAAAGAGATTATATACAGCCACATTATCTCGACATCTTGGTCCAGACAGACGACTTTTGATAAGGGAAAGAGATCTGATATGAACTGAGCTGGACATACCTTCTACAGGTGTGACGTTTCAGCTCTCTTGAAAACAGCTCAGTGAGAAAGCGTTAACGTCGATCAAATATTTTTGATGGCAATGAAACAGGGCTTACTGAATAATTGGCTACAGGACCCAAATCCATCCACTACAGAAATAATTCAGATGGTCAAGCATTATTTGAATGTGGATAGGGTGGAAAAACCAAAATGAAACAATTTTTTGAAAAGTGATTTTTTGACAAGTGTAGACACTCTAAGGTTTCTATTCACCTCAGGAAATCTGAATAATTATGAGTCCCTTCTTGTCTACCTCTTGGTATTTGACATCAGACTTGGCAGGTCCTTTTGGAGGACTGAGGGTGGATAACGCTATTGGAATTGGGTAAGAAAGACACTATGACATGGTTTGGAATGGAAGACTCTTTGGATGGGAGATAGGTGCCAGTTTGGAATAGCAAATAATATCTCTGAAGGATTAAGATTGATACGATGATGATGTGGGTTTGGCCTCTTAGGTTTCAGATTACTAAATTTTTGGTTATTTTAAATTAAGTTGTTACGATTTCTGATATGTAAGTGAATCTTGTGATAAGTCTAAAGGGGTGAAACTTGACTTTTTTTCAGCCAAGATGTTTGGAAAGTTAAATTAGTAACCAGGCCATTCAACTTATTGGTATAATGTTGTAAAACAGTAATCACTGTAATGAGTTAAAGTACAAGCCTTGTTATGTTGGCCTGTATAGTATGTAATTTCTGCATCCCTTTTGAAGATTTTGGGCAACATGTCCGAAAATTGGCATCACTGCGGCAGTTTGTAGGCGCATTTAATCAGTGTGAAGTGCATCTGAAAGTATGATCCTTTCAAAAATCTGGTGTCTGGTACATCTTGCATAGTAAACTTAGTGCGCCTAAAAGGCGTATTGCGCAATCAGGGCGCTTAGCATAATATTGCTAGTGTATGTAATGCGCCTATCGAGGTGCATTGCGTAACGGAGGCACATAACCAGGGCCGGGACGATGGGTAGGCAGAGGTAGGCGATCGCCTAGGGCACCTACCTCTGCCTGTCTCTAAAGGGCGCAGGCAGGGGCCCCAAACCTCGCCGGGCTCCAGGCCGCTGCCGTGGGCCGGCGGTCTATGTATGTGCTCCGCAGACAGTGTCGGACCGGCTCCGGGTCCGACACAGCGGGGCTGCCAGGTCCTCATAGCGCTGAGGACCCACCGCGGCCCCATGCTGCTCAGCTGGGCAGCGTCGCGATGAAGTGATGTCATCGTGACCCTGCCTCTCTTTGGGCGCACAGCGCATCACAGGCTGTGCGCCCGAGGATTTGCCGGAGGAGCGTCCCGGCGCTGGAGGCGTGGCCTGCAGAGGAGCGCGCGGCCGGGAAGCAGGTAAGGCAAGTATAAATGTTGTTATTTTTAACTGCCTGTGTGCCCCCTATATCTATATATGCCTGCCTGTGTGCCCCCTATATCTATATATGCCTGCCTGTGTGCCCCCTATATCTATATGCCTGCCTGTGTGCCCCCTATATCTATATGCCTGCCTGTGTGCCCCCTATATCTATATATACTGCCTTTGTGCCCCCTATATCAATTTATACTGCCTGTGTGCCCCCTATATCTATATATGCCTGCCTGTGTGCCCCCTATATCTATATATGCTGCCTGTGTGCCCCCTATATCTATATATGCCTGCCTGTGTGCCCCTATATCTATATATGCCTGCCTGAGTGCCTCTATATGCCTGCCTGAGTGCCCCTATATCTATATGCCTGCCTGAGTACCCCTATATACCTGCCTGAGTGCCCCTATATCTATATACCTGCCTGAGTGCCCCTATATCTATATACCTGCCTGAGAGTGACTCTATATACTGCCTGAGAGTGCCCCTATATATACCTGCCTGAGAATGCCCCTACATCTATATACCCGCCTGAATGACCCTACCTCTATCTATAGACCTGCCGGAGTTACCCTAAAGTGATATATCTGCTTGTCTAAGGGTACAATATCTATATACCTGATTGACTGAGAGGGCATATCTATATACTTTCCTAACTGATGGGGACCTATATATACACCTGCCTAATTGAGGGGACATATATACCTGTCTAACTGCAGGGACCTATATAGCTTCCTATCTGAGGGGACATATATACCTGTCTAACTTAGGGGACTTATATACCTATAAGTAAGGAGTTGCTGGAAATGTGAGGATTCTAAGATATTTGTGTCCAAATCTGCAGGGACGAGTATTGGCCGGACGAACTCAGCATGAAGGTGTGAACCGGATGGAGAAGAAAAGGGAAAGTGAACGACGCTGATCAGAAAAGACGTCTCCTGTAAGTCACTAAATGTAACTCAGTGTATTCACTTATATTTCTGCAGAGCGTCTACATACAACTAGTATCTACCACTCTATGGTCACTGTATGGCGGTGGTATATGTAATCAGAGCCTGCGTACAGCTAATAGTCACATGTGGGGGTCACGCATTAGGTCAGGGTCTGTCATTGCTGATTTTCATTGTACAGCGACTGCTGAGGTGATGGACGGGAGCTATGTGGGATACGCAGAAAATTAGTGACAGGAACAGAAGGTTTTTCTATGTAACAATACATCCGCAGTTCACAATGTGGCGTGAAAAATTCTGTTAGGACCCTAGCAACGCCCCTGGGCGCAGGTATGACTGGTAAGAAGTTACTAACTGGGAGAGAGTAACTGGTGAAGGGGGAGAGAGTAACTGGTGCAGGGGGGAGAGTGGTGCAGGGGAGAGAGGGCCCGGTGCAGGGGAGGCGCGCGGGCCTGGCACAGGGGCGAGAGGAATTAGGGGGGATGCGATTGGCTATACTTGCCTAGGGCACCAAAATGCCTTGTCCCGGCCCTGCACATAACGTATCATTACTAGTGTATGTAATGCACCTCAATCCAATGTAAAGTAGTCAGTGTACAGCTTGTATAACAGTGTAAATTTGGTGTGCCTTCAAAATAATTCAACACACAGCCATCAAAGTAGCTGGCAACAAAAGTGAGTACACCCATAAGTGAAAATGGACAAATTGTTCCCAAAATGTCAATATTTTGTGTGGCCACCATTATTTTCTAGCACTGCCTTGGGCATGGAATTCACTAGAGCTTCCCTGGTTGCCACTAGAATCCTCTTCCATGACAACATCACAGAGCTGGTGCAGTCCAGTTTACGAACTAAAGGAATCATGTTCTGCTTCAGTATGTCATAGTAGATATTGGCATTCATGGTTCTCTCAATGAACTGTAGCTCCCCACAGCCGACAGCAATTCATGGAGCCACAAACCATGACACTCTCACTACCATGCGTGACTCTAGGCAAGATACACTTGTCTTTGTACTCCTCACCTAGTTGCTCCCACACACACTTGACACCACCTGAACCAAATAAGTCTATCTTGGTTTTATCACACTACAGTTCCAGTACTCCATGTCCTTAGTCTGCTTGTCTTCAGCAAACTGTTTGCGGGTTTTCTTGTGCATCAACTTTAGAGGAGGCTTCCTTCTGGGACAACAGCCATGCAGACCGATTTGACACAGTGTACAGCATATGGTCTGAGCACTGACAAGCTGACCCTCCCACCTCCCCCCTTTAACCTCTGCAGCAATGCTGGCAGCACTCATATGTCTATTTTGAACAGACAATCTGATATGACACTGAGCATGTGCGCTCAACTTCTTTGGTTGACCATGACAAGACCTTTTCTGAGGGGAACCTGTCTTGTTTAACCACTGTATGGTCTTGGCCACCGTGCTGCAGCTCAGTTTCCGGGTTTTGCCAATCTTCTTATAGCCTCGGCCATCTTTATGCAGAACAACATTTCTTTTTTTTCAGATCCTCAGACAGTTCTTTGCCATGAGGTGCCATATTGAACTTCTAGTGACCTGAATGAAAGAGTATGAAAGCGATAACACCAAATTTATCACACCTGCTCCCCATTCAGACCTGAAACCTTGTGACACAAATCACATGACACCGTGGAGGGAAAATAGCAAACTGGGCACAATTTGTCCGTTTTCACTTAGGGGTGTACTTAATTTAGTTGCCAGCGGTTTAGACATTGATGGCTGTGGGAGGAGTTATTTTGAGGGCATAAGAAATGTACAGTGTGATACAAGCTGTACACTGATTAATTTACATTGTATAAAAGTCTCATATCTTCAGTAACTGAATATTTACAAACATGTAACTGGTGTATTCACTTTTGTGAGATACTGTATTTATGTTATATTGTATAACATTAGAGTACAGTTAAATATATAATGATGATAGGTGACGATCATAGACCAAATAGTCATAGGACTGTGTCAAAGGTTAGTTATTTTTGGAGAATTGTCAATACATGTGGGCTGTATACTCCTACTGAATAAGTCTATTTCTTGTGGAAATGATAGACTAGCTCCCTTTATCAGAACCACTTAAATGACAGTATAAACTCCATAACACAATAACATTAACACTCAGTTCACGGTAGTTATTACTAAAGAGAAAAGGTTAACTGTGTCTATTCTTTTGCCATTTAGAGAGACTTCAAAAGAACCATTCAGTCTCTCATCTAATAATGTGTCTTCTAGAAAGTGTGCCCAGCAAAGAGGAAGACATTTCAGGCAGAAATATTTAGAGTCATTCATTCCAATGCATGCTTTTTCACTAGAGAAGGATAGTAGGACACTTTTATTGTTGTATGGCCTAAGGGAAGTGTCTAATGATAATTTGATTTACAAGGATGCACAACGCACAGGGTTGAGGCATGGCATACGTCCATTTGAAGTGTATTAAGGGCTTGTAGTCTTGTGTCCAAGTGCAACTGAGCAGAAACTTTGTTAATGAGGAAGTAATTCTAATCCCATTGTAAACAGATGCATTGTGGCATAGGAAAAAAGAAACAATCTGGCCATACATATGAAATGAATACTGGTCCAGTCCATCGATTTTGGAGACAACCATCTAATGTGTATAGGGGCATCCCAAAATTATCCTTATAGCTGATGTGGGTGGAAAAGAGGGTTAGTGTGTTAAATTTATATCCAGATGTGTCTGACAATAGCTTATTCCCCTCACCTGGTTGACAACGCATGTAAGCTCTACCAAGTATGGGGGCATTGGGAGGAAGAACTGTATGGCCACCTTAAGAAAAAGGAAAGTCATTAAAGTGGAAAAAATAAAAGTAAATTTAATGACATTAACAGGCTGTTAAATCTGAAGTTTGTAATTTATATAAGCTTGAGGCAATAGGGTCACACACTCCATAGGCAACATGCATATGAAACCACACCAGCATGTGGCCGCTATCGGACGAATAAGTTTGCTGGTGATATTGTTTCAAAACTTATGTGGCCATGGGTAGCAGAATTTGTAACTCCAGCCTAAAACAGTGGTTAAATGTGTGTGGTGGAATTAACCCCCAGTGTGCAAAGTAATTACCCTTTATGGGTGTGTGATGGAATAGGGAGAGGCCCGAGTCACCGCCTCGCTAAAGTAGATGGTACTGCAAGAAATGCACATACACAGTCTTTTTTTTGTAACTCAGAAACATGAAGTACCTCAAGCTTAATGGTATGTTCACATGGCGTAATTGTGGCGCGCACTTCACCGCGTATTTGCGGTTGAATACGGGCGAAATGCATGCTGCAATTACGGTATTTCATATCTCTCATAGAGAACTATGAATTACGCCTCGTCTCCCCTGGCGTACAATACAATCGTCACAGGTCACCTCTTCGCGGTGCTTGCGCTTGTCCTTGGAAGTACGTGCTGATCAGCGTGTACTTCCAAAACACACGGCGTACTGGGGCGCGTACAGTACCCACAGTCTGACCAGGAACAGACAGGATGCATGAACGAAAGCTGCTCTGTGAAACAGCGTGGTGAGACAAGCCTTTAAGGTTAGAATTGAAATGGTGCTTCCGAAACACACATCTTTTTCTATTATTCTCTAGTCGATTTACATTTGTTCCTTAGGTCAACCAAGATCTCTTCGGTTTGAGGTCATGGACTGCTGCCCTTACAGTACATTCTCCTTTAAAATTTAATGATATACCTCTAAATTGTTATTTCAATGATTGCAAGGCTTCTTGACCCTAAAGCAACCCCCAAACCATGATGCTTGCTCCATCATGCTTCACAGATAGGATGAGGTTCTGGTTGGCGTGCAGTGTTCTTTAGCCTCCAAACATAGCATTATGCATTTGTTCTGAAATGTTCTGTTCTTGCCTCTTCTGTCTATATATGGTGCAGCCAGTCACTCCAGGTGTTACAGTGCCTAGCGTGTTTTCCTTCTCCAGCCTATCCCCTCCTGCCAGTGGGTATATTAGGTATCTCCTCCCTTCACACCTTGCCTGAGCTAAGGTTTCTAGTGCCCAGAAAAGGTGATTTTGTCTCTTGTTCTTTCGTTACTGACCCTGGCTTGTCTCATTGTCTTATCTGTCCTCTCTACTCCTGACCCTATATATTGTGAACCTGTGCTGCCCGCCCTGACCTCAGAGTGTCTGACTACGTCTTTCCCTTTCCTCCAGTGCTTCACAAAAGTGTCTTTGACCTTTTGGTCAGCTGCTACTGGTTCGGGGACCGTTCTAGAGTGGCAGCTGATGACTACCCTAATGGCCCACACTATCCTCACCATCAAAGGCTTTAGTGAAGACCAGGTAGCATTTTGGTTGTTACCCTTGGGTTCTTGCTCACCTCTTTTAACATTGCCTGTTATGCTGTTGGAGTGATAGTAACAGGGAGCCCACTGCTGGGGACAGCAGCAACAGTCATAAAATGTGTCCATTTTTTGATAGGATTTGGTGTTTGACCACAATGAAGAATTAAATCTAAGCACCCCCTGGTCTTTAACATTTCACTGCTCTTCAAGGATCTAGTCTTTGCTACAGGGGACTCCCAGGTTGCTTCCATTGATGTGGTCTTCTTAGGCAATAGATTTTGTCAAAGTACAGTACCGAAGGAGAGACTAGAGGTGTTTTTAGGCAAACAAAAGGGTCAAGGCAGGTGATGTTCTTGTAAATTGGGGTTGTAGCCAGAGGTCAGGACAGGCAGCAGGCAGATAGTGAGGTAGGTAAACGGAGTAGTTGAAATCGGTACTGCAAATCACTATATAGAAACCGCTCAGAGTTTTCCATGATACACTGCCAAGATCAGATTCAAACGGGAAGTATCCACAGAAGTGCTGCTAATGGAGGGAGCACGGAGCAGTGTAGCGGTATGTGATCACAGACGTGAGCCACACTGCAGCTGGTAGCTTACATTTACCTAATATCTTTCTGATTTGGAAGAAACCTTACCATAAATGGTAGACTCTAGTGACTGGTATCTCCTTTGAGACTGTCCTTGTTTGTAGAGGATGGGGTGCTCTTGTCCACTTACCAGCTTATTTATAGGTGAGGACAGAGGTTGGTAGTGCATATGGTTATGTGTCACCAGCACTTCCAAATGGCAGTTCACAAAAAGGATGACGATAGTTATCTTGATGCAACATGGATTCATAACTTTCTTTCAATTTAGCGTTAGTAGGGTGTTATGATGTATAAAATGCATATGTTTCACACAAAACATGTTAAATATGTTATAGGGTTTTTCAACCTAAAAATAGGGCTAGAGCTGTGTAATAAAACAAAAAAGCATACTCACTTCTGTACTCACTGACGCTGTTCAGTGTCCCCAATGGTTGTTGATTTTCTATTCGTCAGTGGGCACTTGACTGCTGCAGCCAATCAGACAACAGAGACCAGCGTCAGCGCTGGAATGGCAGTGACTCCAGAAGTATGTACATTTTTTATAATGACACAGCTCTTGATTCTTTTTAAGTTGGAAAACCCCTATTACTAAAGGTCCTAATACTTCCCCTTAAAATGTACACAGAACTAAAGGCATCTGAAAAACTTCATTCATTTCTATTATGCACAGTCTTTGTCAGTAAAAAATTTCTCCAGTATGTGAGTTACACTCTTCTGCTAACAAAAGCGCTCTGCATGGCCGAACACTTTGAAATGGGATAATTGGAAGGAAAGACTTCTGTCTGCAAATTTAGGATCCCACAAATAGGATAATGCTGCCTGCCACACTTCCAGACAATGTCTCATCATATGACTCTTCAACTTTAAACACTTTATTGCCATTTTCTCTGATTCTCCTTGGTTACTCAAGAAACAATTGGCATAAGTGCGTCTATTATAGACAAGTCTTCAACCATAACATCTGGCAGTACACCAACCTAAGGTCACTCCTGTCCAAACATAATGAGCAGGCTTTCTGTTGACCATTGTGTCACAATTAACCCCAATGCATGTGGGCCATGAATGACGTGTGCCAAAGCATTCGGAAAAAAAAAACTAATTACATGGATGAACTATAAAATAAGTGATAGACGGCTTACACAATGTTCACACCGGACGATTTTTCCCATCAAAATAATGGACACCTATGCAAAATGGGGTCCATTAGCCTTTACTAGTGTCTGATGCGCAACAGATCCATCAAAGCATTTAAAATGGAAGCCACCACTAATGTGAACTGAGCTTTAAAGAGATTTTCTTACTACAAGGATTAGCTTTCAACAAGTATTTGAAGACCTTTCCCATATACATTGGTCTTTTGCTACTGCACTGGTGAGGACATAAGAGAGATTGTACCTGCTCTGAGTGCACATATTTTTCTCTGGTTACTGCCCTGCTCTCCCTCCCTAATTATACAGAGAGCCGGGAGTGATGTCACCATGGTCTGACAGAGTGGTCCATATTTCTAGCAAAATTAGATTAATTAATTGGTAAAAAAAAAAGCACTTCTATTCACTCTTCAGCGCTCTGACGCTTTTGTTTACTGAAGATGAAATCTTCTGCACTTCTGTGGCTCAACTAGTTACATATAAGCTTAATATGCGAATCACTGCTATAGAACCACCCACAGCCTTATCAAGCCGTGCAAGTCTGAGGTTGCCTGTGACTCTGAAACAGCATGGTGAGAAAACCCCTTTTAATGTTATTAAAATTATTTTAAAAAAAACGTATCAAAGATGCCATGTTATCATACCCTAAGGCTGGTGTCATACATAGCGCTTTTGGGAAACAAGACACTTTTCTTTTTTTGTGGCATTTTTTACTTGTGTTTTTTATGTGAAAAATGTTTTGGAGAGATTTCAGCTGTATGTCAATTGAGACATACAAAATGCACTGAAAACTTATTTTCTTTGTAAGTTTTTTTCTTGCTTTTGGTGTCTTTTCCTGCTTAAAAAACACATTTAGAAATGTGTGCTGCAATTTTGTTGCTTTTCTTATGGTGTTATTTTACATTGCAAATCAAGTTCTATGAATTATAATTTGTTATGGGAAAAAATGACACTGAATATGTATGTACTAAAACGTACTTAAAAAGTAAAAAACATATGTAATACTGGATTTGGTCTTCAATTTTGAGATGGTTTGCCAATTTTTTTTTTACTATTTTTTTGGTGGGGAGAGGTGTTAAGTCAGTATAAGTTTCTAGATCATGACTAATACTTTCCTTCTCTTTTGTACTCACTGCTGTGCTGGACTTAAAAAATCTGCATCACAAATTGCATGTGAAACAAGGCTGGAACACACATTTGTTTTTTGGGGTATTTTTTCATACAGTTCAGCATATCACCTTTCGTGAAAAAATGTTGTGATGCTTCTGCATAGAAATGCCTAGTTCATTGTGCTATTCTCGACAGGGAAAAAAGGTAGACTGCCTAAGAGGCCAGCAGTACCCTCCTTTGACCTCTGTTGGGTGAGGGCCTATGGCTATATGTCCGCTTTCCTAATTCCACAAGTCACTGCAGTGATGTTGTAAGCATCTGTGGTGACTAAACTAGTAAAAGGCAGCAATTTACAATAGATTGCAGTGCGATACAGTGCATGAAAGAGCATTTACAATTGTGATTTTATACGTCACCATGGGTCAAAGGGGTTGTCCAGTTTAATAAAATAATGGCTAAATGGTACCAGGCTTGGGACAACTTGAATAAGAATCTGATAGTTACCTCCAGATACCTCACCGCTGCATCTCCTGAGATCCACTCCTCTTCACTTCCAGGTTCTTGTCCCAACACACAAGAGAGGCTCATGCACCATAGTGAATAAATAAAGCATGAGCCTCTCCTTTGTGTTGGTACAAGAACCCAGAAGTGAAAAGGAGTAGGGCCTGGGGAGCTATATATCGGGGAAGGGTACATGCAGTGTCGAACTGGGGTGTCTGGGGTCGCTATCTCATGACAGTAACTACAACACTAACACAGAAGCAAAATAAACACTGACATACAGGGACTCAGAGGAGACATCTTTTCTGAGGAGTTGTTCTCTTCCTCATTAGTTATTCTCTTTCCCTTTTCGTCTCCATCTTGTCCAGACCGCTATGATGACTTCTCCCGGCTACCACTCGTCCCTGCAGAATTTACACACAAATATCTTAGAATCCACACTTTTCCAGCACCTCCCTCACTGTCCCCCACCTGTGTACAAACTTCCAAGGGGTGGAAGAGTGGGTACAGGCCATAACTTAGAGGCACAGTCTCCTTAGGGGTTGGGCCCCTGTTAGGTAAGTTGGAGCTAAGTGGGCCCCAGGTAGGCTGGTGATAGGTGGGCCCCATGTAGGTAGGTGATAGGTGGGCCTCAGGTAGGTAAAAGGCTCCATGTATGTAAGTGGGCCCCAGGTAGGTAGGTGATAGGAGGGCCTCACGAAGGTAAGGGATAGGTGGTCCCCAGTTAAGTGATGGTGGGTCCCATGTAGGTAGGTGATAGTTGGGCCTCAAGTAGGTAGCTGGTCCCCATGTAGGTAGGTGGGCCTCAGGTAGATAGGTGATAGGTGGGCCCCAGTTAGGATATAACAAGTAGGCTATAGAGACCCTAATTTGACCCTATCCTGGTCCCCAAGGTGACTGTGGAGTATTTGTCCCAAAAGGGACGGCCCCAAACGATGACTCACCCTATATTCTGACCTTAATTCTATTTGAGAAGTAGAGAGGTAATAAATAAAAAAAATTTTGCCAAGAAAATATCACCACTTCATCCCGACGCGTGTCCCCCCTATAAGGTGGTAGGAGTTCCTCAGGGGATCAAAGAATGCGATTAATAGACCCACAGTGGAGTTCTGTTCAGTCATTTCTTCAGTCAATTTTCAATGGCACGTGTACACAATACCAGATTGTTCCTACTGTTGAAGAACAAAACTTATCTAATGAGAAAAGTGTCCTAAAACTTTATTAAATTTACTCTATTGTATTACTGTGTTTTGGCAGAAGGCTTCCTTAAAGGGGATTTGTCATTTGACAAAGTCCCTCCTGAGGTCAGCTCATAGATCACTACTAGCCGACCTTAGAGAACAGAGAGATGGTATGCCTGTTCAGGTCTCCCCCTTTCATATCTATGGGAGTTTTGAATATAGCCGGAGTACACTCGCTTGGCTATGTCTGGAACTGCTATATAAATGAACGGGGGAGATGTGTGCGCTTGGGCAGTTCTCCCCATTGTGTGCTCAGCCATATTCAGAATTCTCATAGATACTTGCAACATCTCCCTGTTCCCTAAGGGCAGCTAGTAGCTGCCCTCAGGAGGGACTTTGCCAAATTGCAAAACCCCTTTACATATCAGTCAAGAAACATAACATTAAAGTTCTTTACTGAATGTGTTATACAATTGCATGCCGACAGATTAAAGATTTGCATAAGATGTCTTCATTCAAGATTGGCCACTCATCAAGGAGGAAAATATATTATTATTCTTTTCTAGCTTCTGGACCAAAGTAATGACATTTTATTTCTGCAGCCCTCTAGTAAATTAAAAAGATAAAGAACTGTGTGAATGGTATTGTTTTCCAATTTACCCCCATCTCCTAAGCTCTTACACAGAGCCATAAAATTAGCATCTCTGTAATTGCTGATTATGGCTTTCATCAAGTCTCTTTTCATCAGCTTGTCCTTCCAGAGTTTTATGGCCCATATGAATAGGGAAAGGATATACCTTAGGGCCCATGCATGCTGGTGTCTTCAAATGACGCACAGAAGAATTGTAATAATCATGGGGGTGTCCACTCGTTAACTCCCTCAATGAGCCCGAATGGCTGCCATAATACCATACTTCCCCTGCCTAACTGCCCACAGCTTCCCTCGGTATAATCAGCTGCTTGCCAGGGATGCTTGGAGCTTGATCTGGGGTAATCATCTTATGAGACATCTATAATGAGACAAGCCCTCTCTTATCAACGTCTGCCACGTGTGTGTATATTATATATATATTATATATATATATATACGGGATATATATATATTATATATTATATATATATATATATATATATAATATATTTATAATTATATATAGTATCTCACACTAGTGAGTACACCCCTTATATTTTTGTAAATATTGTATTATACCTTTTCATGTGATCAAGGTACATCACTGAAGATAACACACTTTGAGATTACCATATATATATATATATATATATATATATACACTGGTCAACTAAATAATCTTATCACTGTATGTTATATGGCGAATGTTGTGAATTTAAAATGCAAAAAACTGGGATGAAATCTGTTTTTTTTTCCCGTTCCTTCTCGAAAGAGGTAATATAATCAATCAAGTTACCCCAAAATAGGGTCATTACAAAATAAAATTGTCTAAAAAAAAAAAAAAAAAAAAAAAAAAGGCCTAATATGGCTACATCGTACGCCATATTAAAGTTGTGGCTTTTGTAATGTGACTATGAACAAAATGAATAAATATCACTGGATCCTTAAGAGGTTGAACTTCTATGTAAGGCTAGGTTTACATCAATCTTCATTAAATATACACACATGGACATATATGGATGCCTCTAATGGATACCAGACTGTGGTATACACCCACAATAAGGTCATATTGTAAAAAAGAAAAAAAGTTAATGTTTTTACTGGATGATGTTGTGTAGAATAGCATCACTTACTATGCTATTCTGTGCCCTTTTTATGCAACAAACAGACATATACCAACCAGATGGAAGTCAGAGAAACACTTCTGGTCTCTGTTGGTTTTGAAGGGCCCATTTACACGGCACAGGACAAATACTGGTCGGTTTATCCGACCGGTATTTGTCCGGTGTTTGTGCCGTGCACACGGCCGCGGGAGGACAGCTTTTCTCCGCGATTAGCGGAGAAAAGCCCTCCCCCTTCACATTCACTTGTTCATATTCTGTCCGAGAACCGGACAGAAGAATGTGCATGTTGAATGTGTTTTGGGTGGTCTGAAAAACCGCTGGGCGGAAAACCCGTGCAGTGGGGACTGCTGCGTGGGTTTTCCACAGAGCCCCATGTAAAAGTTTGCGACCGGTTTTTCAGACTGTTTGCAAAACCACAAACCGTCTGAAAAACCGGCCGCAAACCGGTGCTGTGGGGACAAGGCCTAACTGTATGGAGATGCTTAGTGTGTATTATGGAAGCTTTCACATGCTCCCACGTTTACAGCTGTTTTGTTAGGAAGGAAAAATCAGTTTCCTCCTGATCACTATTTATAAACTTTAGCTGTATCTGAGGGGCTATGGCCACCTATTGCCTATGAACACGAAGACTATGTCCCCACTGCGATGAAAAACGATCGTATTTTCGGCGGTTGTAGGATTCTAAATCCGCCGAAAATACGATTGTTCAGATAGCCCATAGACTTTTTCTCTGCTCGTGTTCTGGCACCGACGTCTTATACGACATGCTGTATAATATGCTGGTGCTTTGAGTTTTTTTATCTATTGTATGGGCGATGGCAAAAAAACGAGAACCGACCACGTTTTCTGCGTAAAATGTGACAAAAACCGCGGTCCTGCATTAGAAAGAAAACGGTCGACGTTCGGCTTTTTTTGTCTGATGCAGTGTAGACCTAGCCTAAGGCACTGCCATACTGTAAGTCCACCCCTAAAACTTCTGTAAATAAGAGCTGAGAAACATAGAAATTGGTCCCAGCATCAGTATCCCATGATCATAATGCAATGATACAATATACTATACATACAATAACAGCTTTTGTGTTCCCAGAATACTGACACAGCTAGGAAAATAGTCCTGAAGCCTGCACAAACATGCACATTCACCTCAGGAGCAGAGAAGACATCACTTATCTTCTAGGTAAACAGTAGGATCAGACAGGGTAAAGGTTATCCTGGCTCCTAACCAGTATATTGTTGGCAGATCCCACCAACAAAAATCAAGCGTCCCTAGGCTGTGAGCATATGAAGTTGTCCCTCAACATGCAATATAATTAGTTCCGGGACAACCATTGTATGTTGAAACCATAACTCCATGGAAAACTGGTAATTGGTTCTGAGGCCCCAAAATGTCACCAACATAATGCATAATGAAGATTAAAGAATATGAAGCAGAGAACCAATACAGACAAAGCAAGTCCTTACATATAACATCAGAGAGAGCTGCCGGGAGCTGGACATCACTTTCTATGTTTAGGACAGAAGATCATGTACAGATCATGTACTTTCTACACAATGTACTAGAAAAGAAGAAAATGGAGCTGCCCTGACTTGGTGACCAGAGGAACCGCTCATCCTGAAACATTTAGAGAGCAGTACATGGTATATAGTACTGCACTGTCCTGTAGAGAGGCGCTACTAGACCACCAATCACTGCTTGAACTGCTAATACAAATGTTTTACAAATAAAATGTTTGTTATAATTGGCTGGATCAGTGTCTGGGACATTATTGTATCTTAAAACCAGATTCAAATACCTACAGGTCAAATCCTTTTGCGCATCTAGGCTTCAGGATGTGAAAAAGGAAAGGGGAAGAAATGACTTTGACAGATTGATGGGGACCGGCCTGGATAAAAGATCTATTACTGAAATATATGCTTGTCTTAGAGACAAATATGTATCTTGGGATGCGGAAGAAGGCTTTAAGAAATGGAGTACTTGGTTAGGTATAGACATATGGGCAGAGATTATTTTGGGTTGGAACCTGATCCGCAAGTACATCATTAATGAAAAATGGAGAGAAACTTATTTTAAAATAGCCCATGCAGCGATCTATGCTTTTGATATCCCTCCAACTCCAAACCTCCCTAACAGAAAAACTGCATGCCCAAAATGTAACGAGGCCAAGACAAATTTATACCATGGATTATGGACGTGTCCAAGGATTAAGACATTCTGGAAGGATTTAGGGACCCTATTATCCTTAATGGGGGGACGGCCAATCATCAACTCACCAATAGTGTTCATTCTACATGGACAGGATGGAAACGAATCGGATTTGTTATCACACCAGGGAAATAGAATCCCAGCAATTATCCATATAATACTTATGGTAGCCAAAAGATGCATATTGACCAAATGGTTAGAGCCGGAAGTTCCAGATCTGGCTATGGTGATAGAGCAAACCAAACTATATGCCTTAGCCGACCAACTATATACAGAACGGCATAAAGAATCAATGGCGAAAAATTTCGTCAAAAAATGGAGACCTTTCATAGAGGAATTTTATACGCAATCTGAGATAAATCGGCTAGTAGATGTTTTTCAGTATACCAGCTGGTTTTTGAGGGAATCCCTAATGGGGACACTGGGAAGATTGCAATCCTCTGTTAATAGCACAAAGGAATAGGTGGGGTAACACATATATTGATTGATATAGAAATGTGAACAAGAATAATACCCTTTAATTTTATGGGTTAGTGCATAGGAAAATCACAAACTTCTTGAAACCCTGGGTGGTTGTGTTAATGTTAAGTTATTGTTATGTCCATGTATTACATAGTTTGTAAACTGTGAGGGTCGCTTTTCCTTTGCTTTACTGATTTTAAAAATATTCTTATACTAGTTGGAGACCATGCCCCCCCAAAAGAAAACTGGGGATTGATTGATTTTTTAAAAATCTTTAATCTTAATCTTTAATCTTTTGTCATAGCATAGTGAGGACAATCTATGTAATGAATTAAGAAAATGCTGGTACTTGGTGTTTGATGAATAATGGTTGTATTGGTTGCTATGCCGTTTTTCTATGGTATGGCTTGTTTTTTTTCTGTTGTACCAAATAAAATATATTTTAAAAAAAACAAAAAAAAAAAACAGATTCAACATACAATGTCCCAAGAACGATAATTGTATGTTAAACAATATTGTATTTTGAGGCCATTGTACCTTGAAGGAGCCCTATATTGACAGCAGGAAGTGGCGTTTAAATCGTTTTTAGGTCAGGGTTTACATCGGGTTTTGTTTTGAAGACGCATTGCAAATTCCATGAAAAATTGTGGAGAAAAAAGCTCAGCTTCCTGTGTTATTTTTCCATAAAAATGACAGACAACGTGACAGAAACCCAGCAAACCCCATTGTAGTCAATGGTGTCCGTCATGAATCAACCTGATCTTATGTGTGTTGCCAGATAAAACCAAATGCATTAAATGGGACATACAAGGCCAGATGCAGATTGAGAATTTTCCTTCAGATTGAAATTTTGGCTTTAAAGGGGTTGTCTCACTACATTGGTCTTACCACAGTCCTGTTTTCTTGGTTTCATTTTGAATTTCGTGAGTGTTTATAGCTTCCACAGGCTGCAGTAGAAAACCCGGTCTGTACTATAGCAACCAGTGCTGGCAGCCTATCGGGATAGTCAAACAGGTCGTGCTTTAGCTTCTAATCAAATAATTGGACATATAAGTGTTTATATAAAACTTTTCTTTATTCTCTCTTTAACACCATAAAACACAACTTAAAAATTGACACAAGTTTGGGAGTACCCAAACAAAACTTTTCAGGGAAAGCGGTTATAAACAGCTTTGCTAAACTTTTTTTATAAGTGTTAGGGTAATCTTTCCCTATTTCGCAAACTTCCTTAATTACGTAGGCTGCCCCCAGCAACAACGTCCGTTCATAGAACTCTTGTGAAGCAGGCTATGTAAGCTTTGCAGCCAACTCAGACAACACCGTCCTCTCTCTGGCTCGGATAGTAGTGAACTGCGTGACGTTTTGGGGTCAAGCACACCTGAGGTAGGTCGGGTCTCCTCTTAACACGGGGAGATCACATGATCAATTTTCAACCCTTAGATTGTATGTCATACATTTAATACATGTGTCAACATTAAAACCAAATCGTAAACATATGTAATCTTTTATAGTTACTCAAACTTACTTAAACAGTATCATATTTTTTCTTTAGCTCATCTATATCATATGTTATGAAAACCTCTAACCTATCCTAGATCCTTCACAGAAAGACACTCCAATTACATTCTTCATTCATGCCTTTTGGAACAAGGGATTGGAGCCTAGTTATCCATTGCACCTCTTTTTGTAGTAGTTTACGTTTAGCCTGTTCACCTTCTGCTACATCCATCTGCTCAAGAATACACCACTTGAGTTCACTTACGTTGTGGCGATTTTCAAAAAAATGTCGCGCCACAGTTGTTTCACTAAACTTTTTAAACGTATCATCATGTCCCTGATCCTGTCGATTTTTAAATAATCTTATTTGTGACTTATGTTCATTAATGCGGATTTTCACTTGGCGGGACGTCTGTCTCACATATACCTTCCCGCACGGGCATTTAAGCATGTAAACCGCATTCGCGGTGCTACATGTAAAATAGCCTCGGATTTTCATAGCCTAACCTTGCGTTGGATGCATTATTTGAGGACCTTTAATTATGCATGTGCAGTTTTGGCATGCTAGGCATGGAAACGTACCTCTTTTTTGTGTGTTTAGAAACCTTTGTCGTGAGTTAGGGGTTGTTTGAGTTGGCTGCAAAGCGGATATAGCCTGCTACACAAGAGTTCTATGAACGGATGTTGTTGCTGGTGAGCAGCCTACGATAATTAAGGAAGCTGCTGAAATAGGGTAAGATTACCCATAACACTTTATAAAAAAAAAGTTTTGCAAAGACTGCATTATATACCGCATTCCTGAAAAGTATTGATATGGTACTGCATCACATCGTGTCAACTTTTAAGTTGTGTTTATGGTGTTAAAGAGATGAATAAAGAAAAGTTTTATACTAAACTACGTTATATGTCCAGATTACTTGATTAGAGGCTGCATGAGAAGATTAAGGGTTAAGGACGCCCAAGCTGTACAGATAGAATGCGTGTATTATAAAAAAAAGAAAGGTACAACTATTATTTTCATAGCTGTAGCTATAGCGACCTGGGAGCTGATGCAGCCCATACAAGAGGGGATATCTAGGAATAGGTAGGACACTGTTAATGGTCATATATTGCAAAGTGACTTGTTTTTGTAATATCTTTAACATAAAAAGCAATCCTTGTAGTGAGACAACCCCTTTAATCCCTTCACGCCCCTGGACGTATGCATACGTCCAGGTTTGGGGTTCAGCCCTGGCGATGCATACGTCTGAGATCGCACGAATCTAAAAGCAGAGTTTGCGCGATCAGCGCGGGGTGTCAGCTGTATATCACTCCGTGGTGGGCCGGTTAATCTCTCAAATATCGTGACCATCGCACGATCCGTGCAGCTCCTGCCCTCTGACAGACAGCACGGAGGGCATAGAATGCCTTCCGGGTTGTCTGTGATGTCACGATGCCCGGCCGTGCCCTGTGGGCAAAGGCCCGGCATCGGGGACTGACAGTTACCATAGAAACCAGTGCACAGTAACAAGCTGTGCATTGATTCCTATTGAATGAGAGATCTAAAGATCTCTCATTCAAATCCCCTATGGGGAAAAGTTAAAAAAAAATGTGAAAAACTAAAAAAAAAGTAAAAAAAGTGAAAAACAAGTAAAACACAAACACGAAAAATAAAATAAGAAACACGTACACCGCCCTTTTCCCCTTTACAAACGGCAATCGCCCCCAAAAAGATAAAAAATAAATAAAGTACCCATAATTGGTATCGCCGCGTGCGTAACGACCTGCCCTATAAATCTGTCATGTTAATTTACCCGTACGGTGAACACCGTAAAAAAAAAAAAAAAAAAAACAATCACAGAATTAAGATTTTTTTTTTTTAATTGACAATTTTTATTGATTTTTCAATTATTGTGGGCAAAACAAGTAAAACGGTGCAAATTGACACCTGAGAAATATAGTACACGTGTTAAGGCTATGTGTTTAATCCCGGCATTGAACATATGCAATCAAACCTAAACGGAAATAACATTGAGGCTGCGAATTAGACAAGGCTTTCATGGTTACTCATTAAGCCATAGATCAAAGACTTCCAAACCCCATCAAAAAGAAACTGCATAAAACATATAGCGCAGGACATGAGACAAAAGGGGGTAAGGTGGAGTGGGGGGGGGGTGGAAAGAAGGGAAGGGTTCTGGTCAAGATGGTCCAACAAGCTGGTGCATGTCCCATGCAGACCAAATTTTACACAGAATTAAGATTTTTATTCATCCCGCAGCACATAAAATGGAATAAAAGTGATCAAAAACTCCTATAAACACCAACATTGTACCAATTAAAACAACAGTTCATCCTGCAAAAAAAAAAAGTCCTTACACAGCTCTGTATAACGGGAAAAATAAAAAAAGTTTGGCTTCTCAGAAGATAGCGATGCAAAATTTTCTTTACACACATAAAACACCTTTTTATTTTTAAAATGCTTCAACATAAAAAAAAACATATTAAATTGGGTATCGCCATAATTGTATCGACCCACAGAGTAAAGCTAACTTTATTTGCTCGCACAGTGAGCGCTGTTAAAAATAAAAAAACTACTAGGAATTTCAGTATTTTTTTCTTCACTCTGCCTTTTCCAAAAAACGGGTTTAAAACTTTATCAAAAAGTCTTGTCCCCCCAAAAATGATACCAATAAAACGTCAACTCATTCCCCCAAAAAACAAGCCTGTTTACAACTCCCTACAAAGTTAAAAAATTT
>JAODAL010054956.1:0-24285 GCA_025379985.1 Phyllomedusa bahiana | reverse complement strand
GGTTGAAAACTGTAATTAGGGAAGTCGGTGAGTTGAAAGGGTTGAACCCCCGACCTCGGATGGGGAAGGGAGCGGTAGAGGTAAGAAGAAGGCTGTCGAGCCTGATCACCAATGATGGCGGCACCAACCCCGCTGATGCCGGCCAGTATTAATGTTGCCAGCATAAAATCAGACGTGGCTCATTTTACGGCCATTCATTTTCTCAGCCGCCTTGAAGTTGACCTTTTGCTTTTGCAAGGGACCAGACTGATGGTGCTGGAGGTAGAATTCTCTGATCACTGTATGATTTTGTTTTCTTTGAATGTTGAAGAGACCCCTCGCCTGGGAAGAAATGGAAATTAGACAATCCTTCGAGGATTTCCTTCAGAGTCAGGTACCGCTCCTGGGCCTATGCAAAAGTAAATCAGAGTGGTGGGAAATATTCAAAAAGAGACCTGCGAAGTTCTTCCACCAGACCTCGAGCCTTAGCAGTCTGAACAGGTACCGCCTGTATCAGAGTCTAAGGAGGAAACTCGAGCAGTTGGTCTCAACTGGAAGTAGCCTTGAGGAGATCACCAGGGTGAAATCCTTGCTCAAGGCGATAGGCACATGTCCTTGGTTTTTGAAAGGGACTTAGGAAAATACAGCTCACCGGACCCTTACAAGAACTGTAGGATGTCAGTGAGTTGTAAGATGGTGGCGGGCCTAAAGGACAGTACGGGATCTCTGAAACGGTCTAGATCAGAGATCCTGGAGATCGTTAGGTCCTTCTACTCACATCTCTTGGGAAGGAGGGAACTAGATCGAGACAAATGCTCGGCTTTCCTGGCTGAAACCATTCCTGAACCAGGAATAAGCCTTTCTTTTGATGATTTGACAGGAGAGGTTAGACAAGAGGAAGTGAAGGGGGTGATTGAGAGCTTAGCCCTCAAGAAGACTCCAGGACCCAATGGCTTAACGTCAGAGTTTTACAAGACCTTTAAGGACATCTTGGTTCCTCTCTTGATCGAGGTAATAAATGAGTGTCTCTCCTCAGGCAGTCTGCCAAAGTCAATGAGGAGGTCAGCTCTAATCATCCTGTCAAAGGGTAACGACCCATTCCACATTGAGAATTGGCATCCCATTGCGCTGCTCAATGTGGACAGGAAGATCCTGGCAAAAGTGATTTTCAACAGGCTGATAAAATTTGCCTCACAGCTCCTTTCACCGGCCAAGCACTGCTTGATTCCCAGTTTTAACGCCATTAGCGCAGCCCTTGGTGTCCTGGAGGCCATGGAGCGAGGCAGGGTGGGTCACTGGAAGGGGTTCACGCTGTCTTTAATCGGCCAATGATTTTGTCGGGGTTTATCAGGGTAATCTCTGCCACCCTGCGAATATGGCCTGCCGGGGAGGTTTGTAAGTTGGTTACAGACTTTGTATGAAGGGGCTGAGACTTTTTCATTTATTGAACAGTTGGTTCGGATGACCTTTTGAGGTGGAATCTGGTGTTCGCAAGGGCTGTCCTCTAAGTCCTCTGCTATACACATTCGCAATCGACCCCATCTTGCGAAGGCTTGATTGTGGACCGTTGGTGGGGTTGAGGATGGTCTCATGGACATTGGCACCTGACTTAAGGGTAATAGCTTATGCCGATGATGTCACCATCTTTGTCTCCACAAAAGAAAAGGAGAGGTGGGTGATGTTGGAGGTAGAGAGCTACTTGGAAGCTTTTGGGTCCAGGATCAACAGGGACAAGTGTGAAAGTCTTTAGTTGGGAGAAGGGGATCATATATTTGATCTCCCGGAAATCCTCTCTGCACCCCAGGAAACAGTCTTGGGCATTAAATTCGGTCAGGGTGATTACCCGAATAAAAATTGGGAGGACAGGCTGAATAATGCTGCTCAGAAGGTGGACCGGTGAAAGGGTTGGTCCTTGACCCTAAGAGAGAAGTTAACAGGATCAAGACCTTCCTGCTCTCATTGTTCATCTATCTTGGCAGCGTCTGTCTTTTGCCCAAGTCACTCTGCCCGCGGGTTTACAGTCTGTTCTTCCAAATGTTATGGGGGAATGGAATGAACCTACTCAGGAGGGAGGTGACGTACCACAAGAGGAGACTAGGGGGGTTAGGTATGGTTAACCCAATGGTGTTCTTAACGAACACCTTCATTAAGATCAATATAGCGTGAATGTGGACTGCAGGCCCTCCTCGTGGTGGCCCCCTGTCGGGAATGGTTTCAGCCTTACTTCCAGGAATGTGGAAATTGGGGGGTCAAGTGAAGATCTTCTGCAGGTCACGTGAGTATTTCCCGGCTTACATAGCCCTAACTCTGAAGGTCATCCACCAATGGGGTCTGGAGATGGAGGAGATCAGAACTCTCACCAGGAAACTCCTGGACGAGAGAGTATTGTCGACCCATTTCTGAAGACCATTGGCACTCAAGGATTGCCCAGGTCACGATCTGAGGGCAGGGTTATGTTTATTGAATTTGGACAGGATCCCTTTAAAGGTTTGGGACGTGGCCTGGCGTTGCTTCCATGGAAAACTATATGTAAGGGGCAAAGTGAAGTTCAGGCATCTTGATAATAGGGGTTGTCCCCATGAGGGGTGCAGCAATGCATTAGAGAGCATGGAGCATTTCCTGCTTCACTGCTGCTCCAATATAAAGGTCTACAAAAGTGTGGGAGCTTCCATAGGTTGGCCCAGGTTGGCGAGTCTCTTCTATGCTGAGTGGGTCTATGGAGCATTCAAATACCCGGGTGACAGGGACCCATGCACATTATTCATAGTCAGTGGTCAGATATCACATGTGGTGTGCACAGAGTTTAGTATCGATGCGTCAGAAAATCCTTCCAGAAGAGGAGGTGAGTAGGCACATCTTGGACGACCAGGTGAAGGTACGCTCAGTGAAGTTTGGGAAGTTATGGGATTCTAGGGCGTCCACTATTTGGAGGTGGTTGTCTTCTGGGGTAACCTGACCTGTCGAACTCCATCTCCCAGTTGGTGGCTGAACTACTGTTCACATAGCTTTCTGCTTTCTTTTTGAAATAAGGAAAGATAGTAGGTGAAAGGCTACAGATACCGAACCAGAGCCTTCGGGACAGACACTGAATCAGAGTCTTCGGGAGGGGGAGTGTGGTTTGTTTAGTTTGTTTATGGTGCATATATTTGTGTATATAGATAAAGATAAAAATAAAAATATTTTAAAAAAATAGGGGGGAGGGGGAGGTTAGAAAGTAAAATTGGGGGAAGTAAAGGAAAGAGTCTGGTCGCTGCCCAGACTGAAGTAATGGGACATAGACACTGGGCCACAAACTGGACTTTGAACTTGAGGCCAGAACTCTGTAGGGCAGGGGGGATCCAGATGGGAATGGCAATAGGAAAGTAGTTTAGGTGATGAAAAAAAAAAAAGATATATATATATATATTTATTATTATTATTATTATTTATTTTAAAGCGCCATTGATTCCAGGGCGCTGTACATTCGAGGGGGTTACATTTCATAACATAAGTCAAACGAGTACAATGATAAGGGATAATGACAATTGGACGACAGAGGGAGAGAGGACCCTACCCGCGAGGGCTTACAATCTACAAGGAACATGGGAAGAGACAGGAGGTGGGGGGCAGACATATTTGTGGAAGGAAGTATGGACAAGTTTAGTGAAGGTTATAGGCAAGCCTGAAGAAATGGGTTTCAGGTTGCTTTTGAAGCTGGTGAAAGTGGAGGAGAGTCTGATGTTTTGGGGCAGTGAGTTCCAGAGTGTGGGTGAAGCAGGGGAGAAGTCTTGGAGACGGTTGTGGGGAGCTATAAAGGGAGAGCAAGGAGAAGGTCCTGTGAGGAGGGGAGAGTGCGTAAGGGGATATTTGGTAAATTAGGGCAGAGATGTATGGAGGGGAGGGGTTCATGGAGAGCCTTGTAGTCATGGTTAGTAGCTTGAAATGAATTCGCTGGGCAATGGGAAGCCATGAAGGATTGGCAGAGGGGAGAGGCAGAGGAGTAGCGAGGAGAGAGGTGGATAAGAACGGGCACAGAGTTAAGGATGGATTGGAGGGGACGAGGGTGCTAGTTTGGGAGGCCACAGAGGAAGGGTGTTGCAGTAGTCTAGGCGGAGATGACAAGGGCATGGACCAGCATTTTTTGTAGTGTCATAGTTTGAGGAATGAGCGGATGCGAGAGATGTTTTTCAGGTGGGGGCGGCGGGCAGAGGTGAGGTTTGGATGTGTGGTTTGAAAGAAGAGCAAGTCTAGGATTACCCCAAGGCAGGGACTTGCGGGACCAGTTAGAGTGTAGAGCCTTTGACTGTAATAGAGAGATCGGGGCGGGGGTAAGTTGGATGGTGGAAAGATGATGAGTTCCCTGTTTTCCTCCACATTTAGTTTTAAGGAGACGTGAATGAGAAGAAGCAGGAAATGGACGACAGACAGTCAGGGACCGGGAGAGTAGAGAAGTGACATCGGGCCCGGGAGATGTAGAGTTGGGTATCATTACATAGAAGGTGGAAAATGAAAGCCATGTGAGGCTATGAGCTGACCGAGGCCAAGGTGTTGAAATAGAAAGAAAGTGGGGCCCGGACTGACCCTTGGGGACACCGACAGAGAGAGGCCGGGGTTTGGAGGAGGTGAGCGAGAATGAGAGACGCTGAAATTCCGATCAGTGAGATACGAGGAAGATCCAGGAAAGAGCCAAGTCTGTGATGCCGAGGGAGGAGAGGTTTTTGTAGCAGGAGGGAATGGTCGACAGTGTCAAAGGCAGAGGACAGTCCCAAGAAAAAGGAGCACAGAGTAGTGGCATGAGGCTTTAGACGTTACTAGGTCATTAGTGACTTTGGTTAGGGCGGTTTCGGTAGAGTGGTGGGGTTGAAAACCAGATTGTAGTGGGTCAAGAAGAGAGTTGGGGGAGAGGTGGGAGGACAGCTGAAGATAGACGTGCTGCTCAAGGATTTTTGGGAAACCCAAAAAGGGAGCAGTGAGATGGGCGATAGTTTTGGGCAGAGAGAGGGGTCCAAGGTTGTTTTTTTCAGGATTGGAGTGATTTGTAGCATGTTTAAAGGCAGGAGGGGAAGATTCCAGAGGTTATTGATAGGTTGAAAGAATGGGTGAAGGGCTTGATGATAGAAGCACTGAGGGCTGGGATAGGTGGGATGGCAGTGGGTTTAAGACTACAGGTAGTGAGGTTGTATTTTGGACAGTAAAAGGGGGAGAGCTTGTCATGAGTGACCGTGGGGAAGCAATTAAGGGGAAGAGCAGGTTGCAAGGGTAGGTGAGGGTGGGTGGGGACTGGGGGGCTGAAACTTCTCTGATGAGGTTGACCTTCTGGAGGAAGTGAATGGCAAAAGTCAACTGCTGAAAGGAGCGATGGGGGAGGAGGTGTTGGTGGACGGAGAAGAGAGTTGAGGTTTTGAATAAATTGTCTGGGTTGGGGACAGGGAGCATATGAGAGGGGGTGAAATAGCCCTGTTTGGGTGAGGCGAGTGCGGACTTAAATGTCTGCAGTTTAGTGTTGTAAAAAAGGCAAAGTCATCAATGGAGTGAGTTTTTCTTCCAGCGGCGTTCGCAGCTCTGGAAGTATGCCTCACGTTTTGGTAAGTCTGTGTGCCAGGGTTTGTCCCGTTGATTTTGGGGGTTCTGTTGTGTGTGGGGAGGAGCAACTGAGTCAAGGGCGGTGATGATTTTTGGTATTGTAGAAAGTGGTGGCTGCGTCCCGGGTCCATTGAATGAGGAGATAGTGGAAAGAGGTGCAAGAGAGTCAGAGAGAGTGTGAGGGGTTTAGGTTTTGTAGATTCCTGAGGGTCGTACTGGGTATGAGACAGGAGGGGCAGGTGGGGAGGAGATAGTGGGGAAGTAAGCAGGGTTTTTATCGGATATAGGGTGTGGAGAGTTAGAGATGTCAGATAGGGGGTAGAGACGGGTGAAGATGTCCAGTGTGTGTCCATCTTTGTGAGTGGTGCCTGAGGTCCACTGGGAGAGGTTGAAGGAGGAGCAGAGTGAAAGGAGTTTGTTGGAAGCCCGAGTGGGGGTGTCGATTGGGATGTTGAAGTCTCCCATGATGATAGTGGGGATGTCGGTTGAAAGAAAGTGGAGAAGCCAGGAAGCAAAGTGGTCAAGAAAGGCAGTGGCAGGGCCGGGCGGTAGGTAGACAACAGCCACTTGTCTACAATGATATACTGATATAAATAAAATGATATAAATAAATATAAATAAATAAATAAATAAATAAATATAAAATAATATAATATATAAATATAAATAAATAAAATAAATAAATAAATGATATAAATAAAATAAATAAAATTATATACTGTGTAAAGTATAGACAACTTATTGTAATATATGTAAATATGTAAAAGTGTATATGATAAGGGTGAAGTAGTCGGTGGCCGGTAAGGGGGAGACACAGAGAGAATGAAAGGGAAGTGTGGAAGGTCAGACCTGGACCAGCAAGGAAAAGTTTCCCCGCCACGAATTTGTAATATATTGTATATAGTGTATTAATTTTTTTTTTTATTGTATTAATTTTTATAATGTAAAGAGCTTTACTGTCAGTTTTGTAATGATCCAACATTTACATCAATAAAAAGAGTCCTGACTTCTGTATATAACGTGAGGGGTGTCCTGACTTCTGGGTAATACTGTCTATAATGTGAGGAGTGTCCTGATTTCTGGGAGATACTGTATCAACTTCTGCAGATGTCCCTTCCTCTCTCACATATAGACTGCTGCTATGCTTGTAAGCTAATCGTCAGGGTGTGACAGACTAGACTAGTTGACTACACTGCTGCAACCTCCTATTAGGATGGTTGGCAACTGGTGGGGGCTCCAGAGCTACTCTTGACTCTTGGCCTAGGTCCCTGTTAGTCCACCAATTGGGTGCAGGACGATGGGGGCAGTCCACATAGGTGACTGACAGACTGAAGCTTTGGCGGTGACGTCTCTGTTGTAGCAGAATTTCATCATCTCGTCTGTGATTGAATCTTTTATCATCTTTACATTTTATGCATTTAATTAAAAATAAATCCTGTCTCCGGTTTCTTGTTCAGATTTTCACATTTCTAATTTTGGAATAGTTGAAGGTTTTATATGACCTATTTTAGCCTCCATTAGGGTTGTGGATATTCTTCCTCAGGCTCCTTGCTTTATGTGTTAAACCTTCCGGAGAGAAGAAGAACCTGAGAGTACGGATAAGACATGACAAGACTGACAGACATTAGAAAGGGAAGAGAGAAGCGCAGCATTGGTGTACAATATTACATACATTGTAACCAAGCAGTTACAATCCCCGCTATATAAAGCCCTATTTGCAGGTTTCTCCCCCCCCCCTCTATATAAAGCCCCACCTGCGGGTTTCTCCTTCTATATAAAGCCCCATCTGTTGGTTTCTCCATCCCCTCTATATAAAGCCCCATCTGCAGGTTTCTCCCTCCCCTCTATATAAAGCCCCATCTGCAGGTTTCTCCCTCCCCTCTATATAAAGCCCCATCTGCAGGTTTCTCCCTCCCTCTATATAAAGCCCCATCTGCAGGTTTCTCCCTCCCTCTATATAAAGCCCCATCTGCAGGTTTCTCCCTCCCCTCTATATAAAGCCCCATCTGCAGGTTTCTCCCTCCCCTCTATATAAAGCCCCACCTGCAGGTTTCTCCCTCCCTCTATATAAAGCCCCATCTGCAGGTTTCTCCCTCCCTCTATATAAAGCACCATCTGCAGGTTTCTCTCTCTGACATGAAATCAGAATAAACCTTTCCCGTTTTAGGTCAATTAGGAACCAAAATTATTTCTATTCCCCAAATGCAGAATAATGAGAGGGAGAATTTTTAAGGCATTTTTATTACTTTCTGTAAAGTCAGAAGTTTCCTCCATTTCATTAGTATTTGGTGGCTTTGCCCTTAAACTGTAGGACTTGGGTCACACGTTCCGGATCCTTCCACGAGCTTCTCAAAGGGTTTGGGTGGGAATTTTGTCCCCTTCCCTCCTACAGCTTTCCCCATACATTTCCTAGAATTGAATCAGGCTTTGTGTGGCCAATCCAAAACGGGATTTGGTTCTCCTTAAGCCACTTTGTAACCATTTTGGGTGCTTGGGTTTTTGTCCATTTGGAAACCAATTTCCGCCAAAGCTTTTTTCCGGGCTGATGTTTTGAGATGTTGCTTCTTTTGACACTAGGGTACTGATGATTCTCGCCGGGTCGGGAGCGAAATTTTTTCCCCCGATTTTTAGTGAAGTGGCCCCTGATTTATGTCGGCGCCGGGGGGCTCAAAAATACCATGAAAAGTCCCCCGCGCCTCCCCCAGTGTGTGGGCGCATGAGGCTTAGGCGCAAAAGGGGACTGAAAACCTACTAAAAAAATAATAAATAAAAATCATTTTCCCAAAAATCTAGAACAGCGCTACATCGGGAATTAGGATTTTGGGAAATTGCCGGGAAATACAGTAATTCAAATTCATAAGCTCTTCTCTTTGGTGGAATAAACAGCCAATCAAAAATAGGAGCGACGTGGCCCATTCTAACCTATGGGGGAAAATTGAAATCAAAATCAAAGGCGGGAATTCAAAATCAGAAAAAAGGCAGCAAAGGGCTGTTTGGGTTGACTGGGGGCTTGGCTATTGGAAAAATCAGAGGGGAGCTATTGTCTATTGTATCTTGGAGAGATCGGGCAATGCAATCTCGGGCTCTCAGCGCCTGCGGCAGGGGTAGGATTAAAAAAAATCTTTTTTTTAAAAATTTGGGTAAAACTATCAAAAAGATGAACCTTTCTCTAAAAAAAAATCGGGGCGCCACACGGGAATTGTAGAGAGAATCGCCAAAAAATACAGTAATTCAAATTGTTTTAAGCTTTCTCTTTGGGTTTCGGCTAAACCAGCCAATAAAATAGAGCGACTGTCCCTTTAACCTATGGAGGAGAATTGCCCAATCAGAATAGGGACGCAGGACCCTTTTAAAAACTATGGGGAAAATTGACCAATCTATTCCAAGGCGGGGACAGTTCAAAATACAGTAAAAATGCAGAAAAAGCTGATTTTTTGAGCTAGCGGGGGTTTGGGCTATCCCGGAAATTCAACGGGTGAGCTACTTTTCTGAGTTCTAGGGGGAAAAAGAAATGGAAGAGGAGTTTCGTTTGTGATTGGCTTTTTTAAAGGGCCCGGGATTTTTTGGACCAAATTTGGGAGAGCGACGCCCCTTTTAGGGTTTTCTAATGAAAATTGGAATAAAACTTCTGGCCGAAAAAAAAATTTAAGACCCGAGTTTTCCATGTGTTATAAAACGAATGATAATAGGGGGGGGGTAACGAAAAAAAAATATTAAAATCAATAAAAATCATGTTTATTTTTTTTTTTTGTTACACCCATTCTATTGATCTGGCTAAAGAAAAAGACTTAAAAAAATTTTTTTATAAAATTTTAAAATTAATTTAAAATTTGGGGCGATAGCCCCCGGGGCCCCCCCGCTGCTCACCCAATCAGTCTTTTTTGTTTTTCGTTTTTGGACTGTCCCGCCTTTTTAAAATTTATTGGTAAATATTTTCCATGTTTTATAATGGGTCCCTGTCGCCCTATTCTTATTGTCAAAAATCCCCATAGGGGTTTGAATGGGCCACTGTCGCTCCTATTCTGATTGGTTGGTTTTTGCCCCAAGAAAGAGTTTTCAGAATTTGAATTTCTGAATTTCCCGGAATTTTTCTCTTTGCAAACCCAATGTAGGGCCGGGCTCTGCGCAAAGCTTTTGGGTTGACTGTTTATTTTTAAGAGTTTAGTCTTTATTTGAAAGTTTTAAATTAAAAAAATTATTTTTTATTATACTCATGCCCCACGGGGGGCTGGCGCCCGAGAATTCATTGCCCTTTATTCTATGACTACAAGGAGAGAAAGATGCGCTCTAATTGGCTGGGGATAGCCAAACCCCCGCTAGCCACCAATCGCTTTTTGTATTTTTACGTATTTTGAAAAATGTCTCGCCCCTTGATTTTTATTGGTTATATTTGTCCCTAGGTTATAATGGGTCCCTGTCGCCCCTATTCTGATTGGGTGGTTTTTTCCGACCAATGGAATGCTTAAATTTTGAAAATTTTGTATTACCCGGCAATTTCCCAAAATCCCAAATTTCCCGATTTTTGCGCCCTTCTAATTTCTGGAAAATGATTTTTTTTTTATTTTTTATTTTTGAGGTTTGAGCCTTTTTTTGAGAAGTTTTTACCCTTTGTAAAGGCGATTTTTCGGAATATACTCCAAAAGCTGCACGGAGCTGAGTGCCAGATTTTTGGTTTTGTCTTTTATGTTTCTAATTGTTCCGTTTCCCGCTTTCCTTTGCCTCCCCCGGTTTCATTTGACCCAATCAACCGGTCTACTGTCAGAGCTGCCGAGTGCTGAATTGCGCCGCACTTTGCCGACTCGCGATCGTACATGCCTCGGAGTTTTCGAACGCTCCGCCCTGGAACGCCTACACCGCGCCCACACCGTGCCCATTGCCCGCCCCTTCATGTGAGGTGCAGCCGAAAGTGGCGAACGCTGCGCCTAACATCGCATCCCGCGTCTACAGGGGGATTTGACCAGTAGGCCAGGTTACGCCAGAAAAACAGGCGTAAAACCATTCTAATTTGCCCATAATCTTCTTTCCTCAAGATGCCATTATTTTGGGAAAGTGCACCAGTCCCCCCGCAGCAAGCAACCCCCCAACAAATTGTGCCGCCTACGATCACAGTTGGGATGGTGTTTTTTTGGCTTCCAACTTCTCCTTTTTCCCCAATGTAATGATGCATTATGGCCCAAACAAAATTTTTCTTCATCACAAAACTTTTCTCCGAAATGTGGTCTTTTTTTGGAATTTCCCCAAAAATGAAATTTGGGTTTTCTCGTTTTTTGGGGTAATGGCTTTTCCTGGCAGAGCCCCCTTTCAGCCCCTTTGATACAGGGGGCTCGTTTCACTGGGAAATGAACCCAAACTTCCAGCTTTTCCCCGCATTTTCACAGGTCTTTTTTCTTTAGTTCGGGGGGAGGCTGGACTGGCCCCCCCAAGGGAATAGGGGAACCCCAGGTGGGCCCCTAGAAGGCAGACCTAATTGTTTTTTTTAACTGCATATGCTTCCTCAAAAAAGCAAAAAAACATAGAAAAGAGGCAAAAAAAACCAAGAGGGGAGAGTAAAGGGGAGGTCAGTCATTTTTAAATAGTGTAGGGGGGGGCCCTAAAATAAACTCCAGGTGGGTTCCGAAAAACTCAATGGTTTGTACCCTAGAGTCAACTCCACCTGGGGTCCCAGGCCCCCCCATCCCACACGCTTGGGTTGTATGCACATGTCGGCCCAAAAACATGTTTTCTCTAACACAGAACCCTTTTTTCCCTTCCCGAGTGGTATGATGGGCCCCAAAATTCCCACTTTTTTTACTTTTGTTAATTTTTTGACAGATGAAGAGCTCCTTAGGTATTGGGAAAATTTCCACAAGGATGATCCAATTTTGCAAGTCCCAAATTCTTTCCTTTTTGGCTGATTTCTTTAGACTTTTTCCCTTTTGTTAACAAGAACGTGTGTTTTGGGTGTGCTATAAAATACATCCACGCTGGGTCTTAAATTAACTCGGATGTTGCCAAAACCCCATCAGAAGTTTCAAAAACCTGACCCCACCTATGGGGGTCCCCCAATTGTTTAAAAGGGGGAGTCATCCCATGTAGGAAATGCTCTTTCCGAAAAAATAAAAATCCTTAAAAATTCTCCTCTATTATTCTGCATTTGGGGGATAAAATAATTTTGGTTCCCATTTGACTAAAAAAGGGTAAAAGTTTATTCTGTTTATGTCAGAGAGAAAAACCCAGATGGGGTTTTTTTTATGGGGGAGAGAAGAACCTGCAGATGGGGCTTTATATAGAGGGGATGGAGAAACCTGCAGATGGGGCTTTATATACAGGGAGAGAAAAACCTGCAGATGGGGCTTTATATAGAGGGAGGGAGAAACCTGCAGATGGGGCTTTATATAGAGGGGAGAAAGAAACCTGCAAATAGGGCTTTATATAGAGGGGAGAAAAACCTGCAGATAGGGCTTTACATAGAGGGAGGGAGAAACCTGCAGATGGGGGCTTTATATAGAGGGGATAGAATACTTGCTGGTGTTTGGTTAGGACTATAGGTGGATTGACTGGTGATTTAGGATGTCCAGGATCCTCAGAACCTTTATCCAGAGTCACATGAGGAAGAACATAAACTGCTGTTCTCCCAAGTGCAATGCTCTGCGGAGCGGGGATGTTTAATTTATTTTGCACACTAGGCAGTTGCCCTGGAGCCTCATGAGCTAAGGGGCCCCAGGCAGTCAAAGATATGGTGATAATGTTTTCCCTTGTATATACTGAATATATGAATTATTTCTGCTGCATTCAGTATATATGAAAATTGGAGGCGCATTTTTGATCAAAACCGTGAGGGGCTTATCCACCAGGGGCAAAGGGGCCTCAGTTCATTTGGGGAACTATTCTAATGAAACAATCTCACCTCACTTGTGATTTGTTAAAACCTGCTCAGACCCTTGATGAATTGTTCATTATGAGTGACCAAGTTCTGACAGAGACAGTCGACCCCTTGTCAAATCTTTTACTTTTTTGTGGAACCTATAGAAAATAAACAATGGAAAGACCCCAAAACAAGCACCATCAAAAAAAAAAAAGGGGGGTGTCAATTAACACGTGTTAGTAACACTCCATAAAACACAGAGAGAGTAAAGTAACCCGAGTACATTGTGCATCCAATGATCAAAGCGTATTATAAATCCAGAATATGACAAAGCTCTACAGATGACTTGAACACAATTAAAAACCCCAAAAAACAAATTACATCCCTAGCGAATCGTTCGAAAAAGGTTCGTTCGAGTCGAACTTTTACGAATTTTTAAGACACGAGAAGAACCAAGCTTTTTACAGTTCGTTATATAAATATTTGAGTTCAACACGTGGGTTTGCCACACCATTTTTACTTTTTTACTTTCGTTTTCAGCTCCTTCCTGTACTTTTGGCGACATCTAATCAGTGCAGACAATAAAGAAGTGCCCAATAACATCATCAGTGGGGGGTGCAGGGATCTCATTGCATCTCATTACTCATTATTGTGTGTCTCATTACTGAAGATCCTGCATCCAGCGGTTTTACCTCCTCTTCCTCTCAGTCATGGCCAAAAATTATTCATCATCAATCATCAACAGTCCAACGGAAGGGCAAATTGGTGTCACATCTAGTGTTGAGCGTTTTTAATCGACAAAGTTTGAAATCGGCAAGGTTTTTTTGGTGATCGAAGTTTTTCTGATTCATGCGATAATAAAAGTTAAAATCTGTGCATTCATCTATTAGGACGCGCTTTTTCGGCGGCTTCTTCCTGTAATTTTGCGCGGCAGCAAATCAGGATTACAGTATAGTAGTCAGGGTGAAGAATGTGTGTGCGACGTCATGACTGGGTTGTGTATGGTTGCGATTGGCTGGAATAATCACATTGACCTCGTTTTACATAGAACTAGCGTTTCCCTGTTCAGCCTCAGGTGTTCTACTCACGTCTCATGGGATAGGACACTGCGTTTCTGCCTGTGGCAAACAGCTCAGCGAAAATTATGCTATTTCCTGCACATGTGAAACCTCTTGACTATTAGCGGTGATCCTTACATTTTAGTTGAATTAGAGATTTGAAGGATTTTATGTAGTTTGCTAGAGGAATTTTTAAAAGCAGCATCTACCACCTGTAAAGTAACGCGAGGGGAGCGGGGGGGGGGGGGGCGCGCGGGGAGAAACACAGGAAAAGCTCTATCTATAAAGAACACTGGTTAAAGTTCACCAAAGGTCTTAGTGTAGCATTGTAGTGCAATATCTTATTATTAACTTGTTTGCTATTGAATTATTTCCAGGATATTGGGCAGCCTGAAACTTATATTGGATTACACATCATTTCTAGTAACTGCAGGTCCTTTGTTAGCTGCAAAATCCATCTTTTATTATCAGTATAATTTTTTCAGATAGGTTTTCATTTTCAATTTTACCCATTCCACACTGTGTTGAATTATCCACCTTGCAGTTTTAAAATTACATTCCTGGCAATCTTGTAGTCAGCACAGTGTGAATTGATAAGGTGCCAAAAAAAAATACCGTTTATTATACGAAAAACATAACAGTTACGTGTTTTGTGACTTTTGCACAACCAGCTTATGTTTCATTGACGCATGAATCACACGTAAAATTTAAAACAGCCATTCTATATTCACCACAGGTGAATTGAGAAGGGTGCAAAAAATAACGTTTTATTATATGAAAACATACACAGTTTACGTGTCCTTTTGGACTTTTGACACACCATTTTGTGCATTGACGCAGCATCCACGTAAAATATTAAAACAGCAATTCTATAGTCACCAGGTGAATTGAAAGGTGCAAAAAATTACCGTTTATTATACGAAACATAAAGATAGTGTTTTTTGCACTTTTGTCCAGTCCAAGATTTGTTGATAGCACTTGCAGTAAATTTGAATCCAGCATTTTTGTTTTGATTAGGAGTGATTTGAGAAGAGCTCGTGATTTGCCGTCTTTTAATAAGAGTCTTTCCAAAACTATTCATACCTTCTCAAATTTTTATATTTCTGAAACATGGGGACGCGAAATGCAGGTGGTAAGCGAGCAAAGAGGGGGGTGGTAGCACATGGACGAGAGGTAGAGGTGCGAGAGAAGGTGCTCCTTCCAGTGCTGGGACATCACGCATTGCCCGCGGATCGTCTCAGTTGCAGGGATCATCAGGCCTGTCATCGCTGGGCAGGGCCTTGCTTGTGAATCTAAGTAACGAACTTCATCAGCCAATCTGTCCTTCAGTGGTTTTAATGCAACCTGCACTAGCGTCTTACCTCCTCGTCCTTTTTTTTCCCAGTCACAGGCCACAAATGTCATCTGCATATCAGCAATCCAGTCCAAACATGAAGCAGCCCAAATGTCAACTTCGTTGTAACCCACCACTGTGGATAATCCATTGTTAAAGGACTCTATGATGACAAAATGCGGTTTTGGGGTCAGAAGGCATGTTAAAAGATCAAGGAGGATGATTTAGTCTGCATATGTCGCCCAGTACAGTTATGATGCCACCAGAGGAGGTGAAGGAAAGCCGGTCAATCGGCAAAATTCAGGGGCGGTCGGCCAACGCCTTGCAGGCCCTCTTGCTTGTAGCCCGCACCACCTTCTGGAGCAGAAAGTCTGGACGGACCAAGTCACCTGTGTTGATATGTTTATGAGATGATGACGACATTTGCGGATCCATCGTGGGTCTTTTCAGCAGTAATTTGCTTGCGAGCGCTTCATCATTGGACGAGGAGGAAGACAATGGGGTAGTGTCATATAGGTTCCCGCCAAAAAAGGGAGTGGGCGGTCGCAGAAGCTCGCTTGATATGATTCCGCCAGCACGGTCAGCGCAAACCCCGCTCCACGCTTATAGCGTCAAAAAGGTCAGGACCTCTCAAAGCTGGGGCCTTCTCTGAGAAAGCCTCTATTCACCCAGCGAATGTCATATGCCGCACTTTACCTTAAACGCATAAGTCAGAGGCAAGAACTTAGGTGGTTAACCACACCAACATGTCTAGTACTTGCAGCGAATGAATGAGTTGAAATGAAACGGGATCACTTGGCCAAAAAAGGGCCAGACCGTCGCGGGCCTCCAACCACTGTCACACCCTCTGTCTCCGCCCTCCTCCTCCGCACCACCAAGCGTTCCTCGCTGACCATGTCTCTCAGAGTCATGATCAGGGGATCAGGCCTCCGCTTCAGCCTCCACAGTCGCCAAGTTTACCCCAGCTCCACCAGAGTCCCATACTACCCATTCACCTTTCCACCAGTTTGACGACCTTGCACAGCCAGTTACAGCGGCCAGTCTAGCAGCCAGCCTTCTGTCTTCCAGGTTTGGGAGCAGAGAAAACACTTTAAAACCCAAACCATCCCCAAAGCCAAATGTCTGAATATCGGCGTATTGACAAGGTTTGGCCTTGAAATGTGCCTTTCCGTCTGGTGGACACAGATGGGTTCCGCCACGTCATGGCCCTTGCCTGCCCCAATACCAGATGCCGAGCAGGCATTTCTTTGCCAGAAAAGCCGTCCCAGCCCAGCCACGTGTCATCTAAAATTTCAAGCGCGTTGTCTGCATCTGTGGCCGGAAAAGTCCATCTGACCACCGACACATGGACTAGTAAGCACGGCCAAGGCCGCTATATCTCTGTGACAGCTCACTGGGTGAGCTGGGTGGATGTCTCTGGGGGTGACGGTGGCTCTCAGGCTCGGCGCACGCTCTTCAAAACCGCAGGGATGGTGCAGGGTTCTTTCCCCCAAGGTCCTCTGGTGGCATCACGTGCCCAGAGAAACCAGGCCGTGTTGAAATTAATCTGTCTTGGAGACCGTCCACACACAGGTCAGGAGCTGTGGACGGCTCTCCGCAACGAGACCGAGCGCTGGCTGGGTGCCAAGAACCTTGTGCCAGGCAAGGTGGTGTGCGATAACGGGCGAAATCTGCTGGCCGCCCTTAAGATCAGTAGGCTGGAGCACATCCCTTGCCTGGCACATGTCATGAACCTTGTCGTCCAGAAATTTCTAAAGAGCTACCCGGGTCTGGACTGCCTGCTGAGGAAGGCTCGAGGTCTGAGTTCGCACTTCCGCCGTTCGCACCCTGCTTCGTCCCGCCTGGCTGCGTTGCAGCGTCAGCTCGGCCTCCCCGTCAACCGTCTCATTGTTGACGTGGCAACATGCTGGAATTCCACCCTCCACATGCTCCAGCGATTGTGGCAGCAGCGCAATGCCATTACGCAGTACGAAGTGACACATGGCCTGACAAGCAGCGGTGCGGACCTCGGGGTGTTGAGCCACCGAGAGTGGAGGCAGGTGAAAGAGCTCTGCACCATCCTTGCCAGTTTTGAAGAAGCCACCAAAATGGTCAGTGCGGACAATGCCCTTGTCAGCATGAGCATTGTGGTGATCTTAGTTCTGGAACGATCGTTGGACACTCTGAAACAACAGGTCCCGCCAGCGACGGAGGAGGAGACGGACACAGATGCGGACACGGAGCCTTTCTCTCCGTCAAATCCACAAGGCCCGACAGTTTCACAATTTCATTGGTCTTCATTAGGCAGTGGTTCGGGGTCCAGGGCTAGTGCAAGGTGGCGCATCAGCTCTCAGGGTGCATCATCTCAGGCAAGTCAGGGCTGTGTTGAAGCTGTGCCGGAGGGGGGAGGAGGAGGAAGAGGAGGAGGAGGTATTCCTAGACACCGACGTTACCGACGTCCCTGCCTTGGAAAGAGGTTGGCGCGAATTTGAGGCGGAGGAGGAAGATGAGGAAGATCAGTTTGCTAGTGCCCCTCGACCCAGAGGCTTGGGAAATCAAGGCTCCATCTCTCACATGAGTGCTTGGATGCTCCATTTCCTCCAACATGATCCTCGCATTAAGGCCATCAAAATGAACAACAGTTACTGGGTGGCCACCCTCCTGGATCCCCGGTACAAAACAAAACTCAGCACTTTCCTTCCACCCACCCAAATAGAGAGTAAAATGCAGGAAATGGAGACCTTGCTGATTGATCAACTGGAGACATCTGTTGCGTCTGCTTCACGTTCCTCAAATGTCACGGTGGAACAACATCAGCGACGTGACAGCAGTAGAGTGCCAAGTAGCCGTAGCGGCAGCAGCAGCAGGCAAGGTGGCAGAAGCCTAATGTGTGACCTCTGGCAATCTTTATTTACCACCTCACCAACGCATGCAATGCTGGGCACACATACAAAACCCAGAGACCAGCTTAAGATCATGGTGCACGACTATCTGCGTTCTCACAACGATGGATTTTGTATGTGTTACGGACCCAATAGACTTCTGGGTTATCCAAAATAGACGAATGGGCCAAGCTCGCTCGCGCCACACCATAGAGGTGTTGTCCTTCCCAGCAGCCAGCGTCATTCTGAGCGGACCTTCAGCACAGCCGGAGGAGGATCATTACAGACAAACGCATCCGGCTTGCTTTCCACAGATAATGTGTTTGTTCGTTTTTGACTTTAATAAGGATTGAATCAGGCATGGATCTCTGATGATGTTGTGGCCCCAATTGCCGTGATCACCAATTAGTTGCGGTCTCCTTCACATTCCTCTCCAAACAGGAAATGGTCCTTCCTCTTGTGAAAAACTTATTTTTAAAAATGATCATTTCTTACTGCATTTTTATTCTAAGTTCCCTAACAGTTTCATTTTTGCTGGTTTTGCTGTGAGGAGACTGTAATAAGGACACCAAGATTTCATGACAAAACCTTATTCCATTTACTTCACTTCATTCTTTAGAATTTTTAGCATTGTCAATGGTTTTGGGGTCATGTTGCCTCACAATTTTTTAACAGTGGCTGAGGAAGTCATATTTATAATTTTGTTGGGGTCATCGTTGCTGTGAGATACAGCAGTAATTATGTACTTTGGAAACAGAAATGTGGCTTTTTAAGTGGCATTTCTCCCTCACAATTTTTAACAGTGGCTGAGAAGTCATTTTTTATAATTTTTGGTTCATGCTGCTTTGGAAATTGCAGGCAATACTAAGGTCCTATTTATAAACAAAAATTTGTTTTAACAGGGACATTTGTTATTTACCCAATTGTCCCAAGTGGGGCCTCAAGGTATGCTTTGAATTTTTGGGCGGCATTTTGCTGTGACATGCAGCTATACTACAGGTCCTATTATAAAAAAATGTTGTTTCTAACAAGGACAATTTGTTCTTCACAATTGTCCACAGTGCGCTCAAGGGTCATTGATATTGAATTTATGGGGGCATTTTGCTGTGACCATGCAGCATACTACATGTCTATGATAAAAAAAAATGTTGTTTTCTAATCAGACATTTGTTCTTTCACAATTGTCAAGAGTGGCTCAGAGGGTGATGGTTGCTGTAAGAAGCAGGAATAGTAGGCACTGTTAAATGGACACATATTGCAAAATGGACTTGTTTTTGCAAGATTTTTTACATAGCTATCAATCCTGTTATTGAGACAACCATTTAAATTACAATTAAAAAAAGAGAAGAAACAAAGACATGGTGGGATTACATCTATTTTAAAAATGTGTTTTCTCTGAATTAAAACTTACTAAAAAACTTGCATGTACAAAATAGCTGGTAATAAAAAATTCATCTGAATTGTACAAGGGAGGTACAGGGAAAAACTTGACCAGATGTAGGTTATTCAGAGGACATGGAGTAGTATGGAGCACGGGGACAGAGAACAAAGTACAGAGACAAATTTCCATCCAGCAACATTGAGTAAAATGAGAGATAACGAATGCAAGAAAAAGGGCACCTGGGTGGAACAGGAGCGTTTAACCACCAGTTTTTCCATGTGAAGCTCCATTGGTCCGCACTCATACGAGGGTGCAAGCGCTACAGGACAGGGACAGTATATTTCCAGTGTGAAACTAAATTGGTGGTTGAAAAGACTCTTTTTTCCAGCACTTTTAAATGTGGGGGTCATGCAGGTTTGGTGACTCATGCTGCCAGGACAGGTATTGGCAATGTCCAGTTGAAACTAAAATGGTGGTTGAAAGACTCCTTTTTCCGGCACTTTTTAATCTGGGGGGGTCATTGCAGTTTGTGGCTCATGCTGTGGCCCAGCACAGGTTATAGGTCAATGTCCAGTTGAAAAACTAAATGGTGGTTGTAAAGACTCCTTTTTCCGGCACTTTTTAAATCTGGGGGTCAGACAGGTTTAAATGGTCATTCTGCGGTACAGGACCAGATATAGTCAATGTCCAGTTCAACTAAAATGGTGGTTGAAAGACTCCTTTTTCCGGCACTTTTTTAATCTGGTGGTGTCAGGGACAGGTTAAAGGGTAATGTGCGGTCCAGGGGACAGGGTTTGTCAAGTCCAGTTCAACTAAAATGGTGGTTGAAAAGACTCCTTTTGCGGCACTTTTTAATTGGCGGTCATGCAGGTTTGGGGCTCTGCTGCGTTGCCAGGTCAGGGATATTCAATGTCTCAGTTCATAAGTAAAAATGATGGTTCAAATATACTGCCTTCTGGCACTTTTTAATTTGTGGGTGATGACAGGTTTAAGGTCATTGCTTTGGTACAAGACCGGATAGTGAATGGTGATGTGGACTTTTTTCTGTGGTTTTTATAGCCTAAGTGTTGTGCCCTAAGATGTAGAGGTATCATTGACTGTTTGTGGCTGTTATTCCAGCTTCTCCAGCCCTGTTTGGGTGAAGTATGAGGTAAAATTGTTGCTCTCCATAGACTTTAATGGTCATCGGAGATGATAGACCATCGAATATCGAAAACTTATCGATGGTGGCCGACTATCGATTATCGCCCGATTTCGATAGCCAACGTAATCGCTCAACACTATCCACAAGTCCGCTGCCTTGGGATAACTCTTGACTCCAATTTGTCCTTCAAACCACACATCCAAACCCTCACCTCTGCCTGCCGCCTCCACCCTGAAAAAGATATCTCCGTATCCGCTCATTCCTTAACTTCGAAAGCACAAAAATGCTAGGTCCATGCCCTCGTAGCTTCAGTCTAGACTATTGCAAACATCCTTCTCTGTGGCCTCCCAGCTAGGCACTCTCGTCCCACTCCAATCCATCCTTAAACTTGCTGCCCGTTTGATTTCATCTCTCTCCTCGGATACCTCTCGGCCTCTCCCCATCTGCCAATTTCCCTTCACTGGTTTCCTATTGCCCAGCGGGAATCCAGTTCAAGTTAGTAAACCCTGACCTACAAGGCTCTCCATGACCTCTCCCCTCCTTACATATCTGCCTTAATCTCCAGATATCTCCCCTCACGCAATCTCCGCTCCTCACAGGACCTTCTTCTCTGCTCTTCCCGTGTCAACTCCTCACATAACCGTCTCCAAGACTTCTCCCGTGCTTCGCCCATACTCTGGAACTCACTGCCCCAACACCTCAGACTCTCCCCCACTCTCACCAGCCTCAAAAGCAACCTGAAAACCCATCTCTTCAGGATTGCCTATAACCAACAATAACCCCGCTGTCACTACACCCTACACAACCATGTCTGCCCCTCACCTTCTGTCTCTTCCCCCTTTCCTTGTAGACTGTAACTCCTCACGGGCAGGGACCTCCCTCCTTCTGTACCAGTTGTTAGTTTTTAATTTGTCACCTTTGTACTTGTTTGACCTATGTTATGTATGTAACCTGAATGTACAGCGCTCTGGAACCAAGGGCGCTCAAAAAATAAATAATAATAATGTGCTCTCCCTGTCCCAGCAGTAATGGCCGGGATTTGCTGCACTGAAGCTATAAATGTGCTGCTTCGTACGGTTGCAGTGCACCCCGAGATCAGGCACATTACACAGTGCAGCGGGTGGTCTGTAATGCACCTTATATTGGAGTGCGCCTGGTTACAAATATAGCGAATGGGGCTGCACCAGTTTTTTTGGCTCAGATGCACCCCCGTACATACATGTCGCCCAGAATGTCTAGAATAGGGAGTGGGGGATGTGGTCAGAATGTGTGCTGCCTGTGCCCATCTATTAATGTCACTGACACTTTACTCTCCAAGAAAACAGGGGAAAAGTTTAAGGTAAAAACCTATCTTCCCTGTATTGATAGTTTTGTAATATACATATGGGAGTGCCCACGTGGCCTCCAATATATAGGACGGACGACCCCGAAAGTTCAAAAAAGAATGGACGTACACAGGTACAAAAAATATGTAAAAAATATATGCTCCATAGTGTTTATTGATCAGAGGCGTAATATACAGCTCTTGGGCCCCAGTGCAAAATCTATTGTGAGGCCCCTACCTAGCCATGTAACACTTATAATACTAGTGCTTTCCTATGCTATAGAGGGCCCTTTGAGCCTTCACAGCCTCCAGGGCCCGGTAGCGACTGCTGCCTCTGCTCCCCCTATAACTAAGCCCCTGATATTGATACTTTGCAGAACACCATGGGGCAGATCCGACAATGATGAAAGTAAGAATAATAGACCAAATCAAGGCCTTCTTTTCCACTGGGCACACTAGGCAGTTGCCCGGGGGCTCCACAATATAAGGGCCCCAAGTGGTGTATGTATGCCCCAGGAATACAAGAAACACACCCTGGATCCCTTGGTTGGCTTCGTTTATTTCGTTTGTGAGCTTTTAGGATGTGCAAACAGTTAAAAACCATGGAGGAGTAGGGAGCCAAAGGCTTCCTGCCCTGCCAATCAGTCTTGTAGTCCAGACATAAGTGGCATGATAACATGGGTTCGCTTGAGTAGGGGGGCTTGTGGCCTGGTCAAGTGATGTAATGTTTTTGGCATGGCCCACTACCGTGCTCTGCCCGGGGCACAAACTCCAAACAGAATGAAAGATTTAAATAAAAAAGAAATGTTTTGGATGATTAAATTACAGAGCATTTTCCCATTTGGGCGAAATGAAGCAACTGAAAGAATAAGATGAAGCAAACAGTTAAAAATAGCATTGATAGCAAAGGACGGTATATAAAAAACTTTCCTCCAAAGAATGGAAACAATTTTCATTTTTTGCCTTCGAATAGAATACTATAATGAAATTAAGATCGATTCACCAGGTGCAATGTAGAAACAAGAGCCATAATAAGTAGAACATTTTGGAATTCCATAGTTGTTCAGGTAATGACAGAACTATGGGATGAGTGCTCCCGGCTTCCGTATCTAGACCGATGTGTTTGAATATATGGACCGTGCATTCATGGCCCCAGATATCAGACTAAGCCGCATCAGAGTAAGAGTTTTTTTTAAAATAATGAAAAGAGAACAATGCGATAACTCTAGATGAACAACACAATCCCTGCTCCATCAGCTGTGGGAGCATTTTGGGCGATCTATGTGTGACTTGTCTGGGTGGACGGGTGTAATTACATCCATTAGTTCCCCTATATGGGTCATTTATATATTTGAATGTTTCTTTTGGATGTAGGTGCTTCTCATGATAATGTTTTTTATTATTTTTATATGAATTATGACATTTATTCCTCTGTGAAGTTAATGACTGTAGGAGTCACGGGTCTTTTACTTCCGGTGGCCGCTCACTATATAACACTGCAATTAAATAACACTTTGTGACAAGGAACCTGAGGAAGAGCTTTAAAGCATGAAACGCGATGTTCGATAATAAAATAACCATCTTTTAATACAATAAGAACTGAGCTTCAACTTCACATCCTTTTAGAGGAACGATCTAATCGATATTGGATTGTCAGGGAAAATCCAAGAACCTCTGTGTTGTGGAATACTAACTCACTCCATGTGGGGCGTGAAGATCCAGCAGCGGAGTGACAACACATCAGATATCGATGATAAGCTGGGGGTGGCGGGGGCCAACCTGATGCACAACCCCAGAAGGTGAGTACCCCATCATCTCCCTGTTTGTTCCACATCAAAGAGAAAAACCCATTGCACGGGAAGTGCTCGCTCCTTTTTTCTTTTTTTTTATTTTATTAAGTATTTTAGAGCGCCATGAACCAGGGCCTGTACATTCGGGGGGGTTACAATTTTACATAAATCAAACGAGTACAAAAGATAAGTGAATAAATGACAATTGGGACACAGAGGGGAGAGGACCACCCTGAGGGTTACAATCTACAAGGTTGTTCTCTTGTCATTTATATGTATTGGTTTTTCTGGATTCTGAAGTGAACTTCCCTGAGCTTCCCTTTCAGACTCTCACCTAGACAAAAGTCCTCTACTCGCACTTATGAAGTTTAGATGAGTATCTGTTGGCTCTAACCCCATTCCCTAGCAAGGCTCAGTGAGGGATGTACTTTAAAAAAACTAATCCGTTTGTGTTGCTGCGAGTCCCAGCTTCTTTTCCCTGTGAATATATTTGGTTTCGTGGAGCAGGTTATGGGGTATAAGCCCCCCCCCTACATGGTGCCTCCCCCTGATGAGAGGTTTTCCCCCATTTGGTGCAAGAACAGAGAAACTTTGATAAGAAAAGCTAAAGAAAAAAAAAAAGTAATTGGGGACGTTGGGGGTCTGGAGTGTTATTTGCTATTTCTTTACTTTGTAACAAAAGGAGCAAAATGAAGTCGTGATTCCGCTCGCAGATGAACCACTCATGCTTGTGCTCCCAATAAACCTCTCACCCCGTGTGGGGTGTTCTGGATGAGGTTTTTGTAGGGGGGGAACCACCCCCCACAATTGGGGGGGGATTTCGGCTTTTTGGTCGCGGCTACCCCAAAGGGAGTTAAAACCACCCCGGGAACGGAATCTAAGTGCCCCCCGGTTTTCACCCGAGCCCGCCGCAAAGCGGGGGGGACTTGCTGCGGCGTGAGGTACCAGGTCGCCCCCCCCGGGGTGGGCTTGCCTGCGATGGGGCCAGGGAGCGGGAAAGAGGAGGGGA
>JAODAL010054955.1:0-24286 GCA_025379985.1 Phyllomedusa bahiana | reverse complement strand
TTGGCTGATTAAAATTAATTTAACGAGCAGTGGACGGGTTCTACCTAATAAAGTGGCCGGTGAGTGTACTAAATGTCCCAGTTTGGATCGGTTGAATGTGTATGTTGAAATGTAATCCTTATGCATTTAATTGAGGAGGAGGGGACACTTTTTTTCTTTAATTTTTTCTCTTTTGTACCTCTATATGGCTCTGAATTCACATGGAGACATAGAGAGACTTTTGTTTTTGTTTTTTACATGTCAGACCCATTCCCTTCTAGAAGCATTGATCCTAGGGGAAAAAATCTTTCACATATAGCATCCAATGGAGCATCATACACTAGTGCATGGAGTCCCACTGGCTTTGTAGTTCTGAGCCTTAAGGGGCTATGTTGCAAACAGTTCTGATGTGTGCTTAAGGCCTTAGGGCATGTTAAGCCTGGGACTGCTTTTCAGGGAGAAAGGCAGAGAGGGGCAAAAGAACCATGTGTAGTATGTGTCATCATGTACAGCAGCTATAGGGTGAGCTCCAAAAATCACTCCACTGGTGGGCCCCAAGAATCAACTCTACTGGTGGGCCCCAAGAATTAACTGCACTGATGGGCCCCAAGAATTAACTTCACTGGTAGGACCCAAGAATCAACTCCATTAGAGGACCCATGGCACATCAATCTGATATTGGGCAAATCACTGACAAAAGAGGACCCAATTTCAGCCAGCTCCTCAAAGCCTACACTGTGCATCTAACATAAGCTCCAAAGCAAAATAAAAACAGGAAAGCAGGGCCAGCCTTAGGGCTTGTTCACACAACATTTTTGGAACCGATTTTGGATCCGTTTTGGATCCGAAAAACACATCCAAAAGCGCAGTGGCGATCGGATCCTGAACAGATCCAACCCGTATCCAACACACAGCTGCGTGTTTGGGTGCATGTTGGATGCAGCAGGATAACACCCTGCCCCGTGGCCCGTGTGTTTAGGCGGGCCCGCGCCCCGTCGCAGCTGCTACTGCGTCCGCTATCCCGGTAATGCCGCTCCTGGGCCCGCCAGCAGTGAACTTAACAGTGGGCGCGGAGCTGAGGGGCCGGCGCATCCCGCCTCTGAACGCCCGGACCCTCCGACCCGAGCGTTCAGAGGCCAGCGTTTACCCGGAGGTAGCAGAACGGAGCGACGATCGCTCCGCTACTTCCCCTGCCGGCCCTCTGTGATCAAGTGGGCACGCGCGGTGACGTCACATCACCGCGCCGCCTGCGCTGAGCACAGAGGCTGCAGCGTGGCGCATCGTGGGAGCGTGGACCGAGGTAAGCAAACTATTTCTTATTTTACCAGCCCCTAAGCCTGTCTATATACCCCACAGCCTGCCTAAATAGCCCCTGTCTGCCTGTATACCCCACAGCCTGCCTGTATACCCCACAGCCTGCCTAAATAGCCCCCCTGTCTGCCTGTATACCCCACAGCCTGCCTAAATAGCCCCCCTGTCTGCCTGTATACCCCACAGCCTGCCTGTATACCCCATCAGCCTGCCTGTATACCCCATAGCCTGCTGTATACCCCCATAGCCTGCCTGTATCCCCTATTAGCCTGCCTGTATACCCCATTAGCCTGCCTGTATACCCCATAGCCTGCTGTATACCCCCATAAGCCTGCCTGTATACCCCATAGCCTGCTGTATACCCCCATAAGCCTGCCTGTATACCCCATTAGCCTCCCCTGAAAACCCCCAATACCTGCTGTATACCCCCATAAGCCTGCCTGTATACCCCATAGCCTGCTGTATACCCCCATAAGCCTGCCTTAAAACCCCATAAGCCTGCCTGTATACCCCATAAGCCTGTCTGTATACCCCCATAAGCCTGCCTGTATACCCCATAGCCTGCTGTATACCCTTTAACCCTTTCCCTGTATACCCCATAAGCCTGCCTGTATACTCCATACCCCTGCCTGTATACCCCCAATAGCCTGCCTGTATCCCCCATTAGCCTGCCTGTATACCCGATTACCCTGCCTGTATACCCCATAGCCTGCTGTATACCCCCATAAGCCTGCCTGTATACCCCATAACCTGCTGTATACCCCCATAAGCCTGCTGTATACCCCATAGCCTGCTGTATACCCATAAGCCTGCCTGTATACCCCAAAAGCATGCTGTATCCCCCCATAAGCCTGCCTGTATACACCATAGCCTGCTGTATACCCCAAAAAGCCTGCCTGTATACCCCATAAGCCTGCCTGTATACCCCATTAGCTGCCTGTATACCTCTATGCCTGCCTGTATACCCCCATTAGCCGCCTGTATACCCCATTAGCCTTCCTGTATACCCCATAAGCCTGCCTGTAAACCCCATAGCCTGCTGTATACCCCCACAAGCCTGCCTGTATACCCCATAGCCTTCCTGTATACCCCATTAGCCTGCTGTATAAACCCATAGCCTGCTGTTTACCCCCATAAGCCTGCCTGTATACCCCATAGCCTGCTGTATACCCCCAAAAGCCTGCCTGTATACCCCCATAAGCCTGCCTGTATACCCCCATTAGCCTGCCTGTATACCTCTAAGCCTGCCTGTATACCCCCATTAGCCTGCCTGTATACCCCATTAGCCTTCCTGTATACCCCATAGCCTGCTGTATAACCCCATTAGCCTGCCTGTATACCCCCATAAGACTGCCTGTATACCCCTAAGCCTGCCTGTATACCTCTAAGCCTGCCTGCATACCCCCAGCCTGCCTTTATACCCCCCAGCCTGCCTATATAGCCCCATAAAGACTGCCTATATAGCTCTAAGTCTGCCTGCCTTAATAGCCCTATAGCTACCGTGAAGAATGTCTGCCTATATAGCCCCTATAGCCCCCTAAAGCTTGCCTACCTATATAGCCCCGAAGCCTCCCCTGTTTACTTATATGGGGCCCCCTTTAGCTCCCTAAACCCTACCTTATGGCCCCTATAGGCCCACCTAACCCCTGTCTACCTGTATGGCTCCCTTTAGCTACCTAAACCTTGCCTATATGGGGCCCCATATATCCTATCTAAACCCTGCCTGTCTAAAAGGACCCCATATAGCCAGGGGGGCAGGTGCTTGAAAAGTCAGGATTCTAAGATATTTGTGTCTAAATCTGGTCGGGAGACGTCATCATAGCCGACTGGACCGGATGCAGAACAAAGGGGAAAGTCATCGACTGGTCAGAGAAACGTCACCTGTGAGTCACAAGATGTAACTACACTGTAATCACTTATATGTCTACAGAGCCTGTGAACACTGGTGTCTACCACTATATGGTCACTGTATGGTGGTTATATACAGTCTGCAGAGTCTGTCTACACTGGTGTCTACCACTATATGGTCACTGTATGGTGGTTATATACAGTCTGCAGAGCCTGTGTACACTAGTATATACCACTATATGGTCACTACATGACGGTATATTGGGGCTTTGTGTACTGATCAGTAATAGTGTAGGGGTATTTTTCAGTCACTATGTGGTGGTAATTTTTGGTCATGTTCTGGTGGTTATAATCAGGTCCATATGTAGTAGTGTTATTGCTAATGGGTTTGGGCTTGGTATAGTGGATTTGGGTTTGGTAGTAGTATGATGGTGAGATGTATGGTGAGGTATTTGCCCCTTGTATTATCTACATTATGCATGTTCTGGTACATGGTCGTGGTCAGGGAGGCGGGCACGGGAGGGAGGGGAGGGGGGCCCCATCCAAAAGTTTGCTTTGGGGCCTTGGCTTCTCTAGTTACGCCCCTGATTATAGGGCTCCTGCTGCGGCTTTCATACCAAGTATTGACATGACAATTCTTGGGATGGATCAAAAGAGGGGTCCGAAAGACGCATTGAGACACGTTAGGCGATCACCTGTCTAGAAGGACCCAAACACATATCTAAGAACGTATGTTAAAACGACCCAACACGCCGTGTGAACATACCCTTAGAGGGATGTTTTTTGATGGACAGATGCAGGTGGGAGGCATCTTTTAGAGCAGAAGAGTATATTACACAGTAAATGCAATCCTGTGGTATGTTTTATCTGTACATGAGTCACATGGTGGGATTTTACTGAACTTAAAGGGGTTTTGCCATGAATTAAAAATGACGTGGGAACCTTGCAAATGAAATGACAAACATTTTCACCATTCATTATTATTAAAAATTCTGCACTGTTTTTGTTTTAGCTGCTCCTTTAGTGATCCATTGTTTACAGCTCGTCTCCTGGGGATACGACCAGGACTGAGAGCTCCTCAGTCCTGGTCGCATATGCTCAGACATCACCTCTCCTGTCAGACAGCTACTGTGTGTTCAAACTCCAGGTGCTGTCACCCTACTCCCGTCCTCTGTGCTCCTTAGTAATTAGTCAAACAGTGCAAATAAATAAAAAAGAAACCTCAGTCAGGTGTGTGCATTGATAAAGTGAAAAAAAAATTAAAGGTTTGGTTCCTGCAGAGATTTGAACCTAGGATCCTTGTGCTTGGAGGCAAAAACTTTACCTCTCAGCTACTCACAATGCTTTACATAAACAGACTTTTCTTTGACTACAGAGAGGAAAGGCCTGGTGATGTCATCCTGCTGGCTCCCATGATATGCAATTCAAACAAATCACACACGCCTTCTAATGAGCACACAGAGCTGAAGAGCTGGATGCAGGAGGTATGAAATTAGATCATGGCAAAACCCTTTTAAGACCTTAAGAGGTTGTCCAAGTGAAAATAAATGTTCCTAATAATATCTCTCCCATAGTTATAAACTTTTGTAATATACTTTCATTACCTCCTGCAGTTTCGCATCAGATGTTAGATGACAGGAAGCTCAGTAATTCTCTGTTTCTGGGCACACAGGAAACAGGTCTGTGTCAAACCTTAGAGATCAGGTGGTTTTTAACAATGCAGCCTTTGATGCAATACATATTTGATCCTGCCTATGAAGGTTTTTAACATGAGGGAGGAGACAAGGGGTCTGCACTGAGACTGAGGTTGGAGGGAGGAAAAAAGCACAGCAAAGGATCCTGGTACTAGTAGTTTTTATAGGAAAACCACTTTCTGATAGGATTTACTGCTGCTCTGCTGCAGAGAAGGGAGATTGCATTCAGCACAGAAAAAGCAGAAATAGCACAGAAAACATCACACAGACATGAATAACATCTCAGATTTCAAGTCAATGCATTTTGAGATTTTTATTTTTTTTGATTGTAGGACAACCCCTTTAATGAACAAAAAAAACGGAGCAAGATGACAACAAATATAAGAATTAGCTCCGGCTGAAAGCCATAAACGTGTGCTCTTTTCCTCTTTATTTCTGTGTATGGAACATTGCTATTCAGTGCTGCAGTACTTTATGCCCACAGGCATTTCTTCCAAATCAAAATTTTAACTTTAATAATTAAAATACCTTTTCTAAGCTTTAAAGACCTGATACAAAAATGCAATGCTTGTCCAGCAATTTCCTGCAGATGGCAGCAAAAAACAAATGTAAGTATAAAGCCTATGTACCACAGATGAGCAGAAAACAAATCGGATTGGTAGAAGGAATATTGCCTGCGGCGAAGAGCTAAAAATGGGAATTCACAAGGCCAGAGGCCTCTCTCTTGGTTGAGAAACAGATAACTCTCATAATTTTGCTTCCAAACCGAAGCTCAAACTTGAAAAAACATAAAAATGAACTTTAGTGAGTTGAGGAGTGCTGGAGGTGATCCTGAGCAGCCCACTCATACCTCAAGCGATCTGTATGCACAACCCTCTCAGCTTTCATAGTCCAGCACCGGTTATTGATGAAGGATCACACGCTGTCAACTATGCTGCGTCTACCCTTTGTCTTCTCTCCTTAGTACGTGCCTACTCTTCTGGAAGACCCCTGTAAGAAATTGAGACACCCCCGCCTTCAGCATATTAATCAAATCTGCCAGAGGGGCTTAACTAGGGGCAGATTCACTGTGCAGGCAATAATGCATTTATTGAGGGCCCAGAAAACTAGTTTCTCCCAACCAAACTGCACCACACATAGGGATTGAGCACCATTTTATTGTATTTAGCTCTGAATCCACCGTTTTCATAGCATTATATGATAGCAGAAGCGCAACTCGAATCCCTGGCCATTCATCAGGAAGCACACCAGTGTTGAAACCTCCAGAAAAGGAAACGTTCATTAGTCCATAAAACATTATTTTATTAGAAAACCAATAAAAATTAGGCATATAGCATATCCGAGTGCTAAGGAATAGTATTGCGAAACGCGTCAATGAGGACGTTTTTGTTATGCACTCGGATATGCTCTATGCCTGATTTTTAATGGTTTTCTAATAAAATATTTTTTAAGGACTAATGGACGACGTTTCCTTTTCTGGACGCTGGAGGTTTCACCGCTGTTGTTTCCTGTTGAATGTTCGTAGTGGCTTTGCCCTCCATTTTTTCTCTCTGACGACCAGAAGAAGCTGGTACTGAAAACTAAGTTGCGGTGAGCTGGCCTTCTATGTGTTTATAGAATCCCTGGTCAGTAAGGGCATGTCCCCACTGCACGGGTTTTAGGACGGTTTTTCAGGTGGGTTGCGGTTTTGCAGACCGCCTGAAAAACCGGCCGAAAATTAGCACAGGTTTTCCGTCTGGCGGTTTTCCGTCCGCGGTCTGCCCGCAAAACATTCTACAAGCACAATCTTCCGTCCGGTTTCCGGACGGAATCTGTGCTTGTGAATGTGAAGGGGGAGGGCTTTTCTCCGCTCATCGCGGAAAAAAGACGCCCCCCCCCCCGCAGCCGTGGGGACGGCCGCAAAACCGGACAAATACCGGCCGGGTAAACCGACCGGTATTTGTCACTTGCAGTGGGAATGCACCCTAACAGTATTGTGATATTTGTGATATTGTGATATAGCGGTTAGAGATGGGCGAATTTCCCGAAATTCGTTTCGTTCACTTCGCCGAACTTATCGGCAAAAAATAACTTCGTTCCGAATTACTTCGGCACGAATCACGTTAAAAAAACAGCTATTTCCAGGCTGCACAGAGCCTGCAGGGTGCTGTAGAACGTTGTGCCATGCTTAAATATGCAGAGGGAGCTTGGTTTGGTCTTCATACAATGTTGTGTTTTAGTATGACACGCAGATGACTGCCGCCGCTCTTAGAATCGCTTCACTATAAAATTCCCTGGGCACTTATGAGGGCAAAACTGACCAAAAAACTGAAGGGGGAATGTATCCTGATAAAGTCATGGCAGCTACATCTGGAAATATAAACAAGCTGAGGGCTCAGGTGGCATCATCAGTGACAGAGTGTGGAGGTGACGGCTGCAGCCACAGCAGCAGCATGAGGTCAGACAGTGGCACAATGACACAGTGTGGAAGTGGCTGGCAATACCAGTCCCTGGTAAGATGGTTGGTGGCAGATGGAGAAACTGGCAGCAGATGTGTGGCATCAGGCGGGTAGCGGCATCAGAATAGTGGCTGAGGCAGGTAGTTTGAACCCAGACTCATTTCTCACAGTTTGGGCGAGGCGTCATGGCTGATGTAGTCTGACGCCTAAGGCATTGGTGTGTGGAAATCCTGGCCGATCCACGCCTGATTCATCTTGACAAAGGTCAGTCGTTCCACATTTCCCATGGACAAGCGGGTTCTCCTTGGGGTAATGATGGCCCCCGCCGCACTGAACACCCGCTCTGATGCCACACTACTGGCCGGACAGGACAGCTTCTCCACTGCAAACTCGGCAAGTTGTGGCCACACATCCAGTTTGGCTGCCCAGTAGTCCAGCGGATCTTCTAACTGGGGTGGCAGAGTGCTGTCCAAGTAGGCCACCACCTGTTGGTTCAGGGAATGCTCCATGTCCTGCTGCTGCTGCTGCTGCTGGCGACTACCCTCCTCACTAGGCGGGTGAAGGAAGCTGCTCATCAGTGACTCCAGACTTAGGTTACTGCTGATGGAGCTGGTACTGCTCCTACCCCCCACCTTCCCCCAGCAGCCGCGGCAGTAGTACGTGAGCGCTGAGGAACCCCCCCGGTCAGACCTGTCAGAGGAGGGACGATGCCGCACATAGGCAGCGGCCAACTGATTACGGAGGATTTCTCTATAGTATTTGAGTTTGTCCTCCCTCTCAATAGCTGGGAAAAAGGCTCCCATTTTGGACCGGTAGCGAGGGTCCAATAGGGTGGAGAGCCAGAAGTCATCCCTCTGCCGGATGCTGACTATTCGGCTGTCACTAGCCAGGCAAATAAGCATGCTGCGGGCCATCTGCACAAGTGACTCCGAGGGGCTCCCTGCCTCCATTTCCACTGTATACTGCCATGGTGCTTGCGGGTCATCTGCCTCGTCTTCCTCATCTCCATCCACCTCCTCCAGCTGCTCTGCTCCTCCTCTCTTGTCACCTGGGTAGAAAATCCACTCATTTCACCAGACAATGCTTCTGCTCCAATGTCCTCCTCCTCCTCCTCCTCCTCCTCCATTTCAGTCCCCACCGGACTCATGTGGCCACGAGATGTAGTCGCCACGTCTCCAGTCCCCTGCCCAGACAGATTTTTTCAGCATCTGTTCCAGGACATGAAGCAGTGGAATGACGTTATTCATCCCGTATTTCCTGGCGACTGACAAATAACGTCGCCTCCTCGAATGGCCTCAACAAACGGCAGGTGTCACGCATGAGCTGCCACTGGTTGACATCAAAGTTACACAGGGGAGTACTTCTGTCTGCCTGGATCATCAAAAAATCGTTAATGGCTTTCTCTGTTTCATACAGTCGGTTTCCAACATGTGCAGGCTGGAATTCCAACGGGTGGAAACATCGTATATCAGAGTGTGTTGGGGGAGGCCGTTCTGCCGCTGCAACTCGAGGAGGGTGTTCCTGGCTTTGTACGAATGGATAAAGTGCATGCACAGTTTCCTGGCCATTTTCAGAATCTGCTGAAGATCGGTGGAAGACTTCAGGAACCTTTTCACAACCAGATTGAACACGTGCGCCATGCAGGGCGCATGGACCATCCCTCCTCGGTGCAGCGCGGACACCATGTTCCTCCCATTGTCCGTCACCATGGTTCCGATTTGCAGTTGGCGTGGAGAAAGCCACACATCGATTTCTTGCTGCATGACGCGGAGCAGTTCCTCCCCTGTGTGACTTCGTTCGCCGAGGCAAGCCAGGTGTAGAACTGCGTGACACCGCTGTGCCCTACACATGTGGTATGATGGAGCAGTACTTGTGGAGGCTGAGATGGTGGTGGTGGTGGAGGAGGAGGAGGCGGACATTGGCGCAGGAGCAGCAGTTTGACAACGTGGAGGAGGAAGCGGCGTCTCCTGTCCAAGTTGTTGGTGTGCCTGGGCCGGAAGCACATTCACCCAGTGGGCCGTAAAGGACATGTACTGGCCCTGACCGTAGTTACAGCTCCAGACGTCCGCGCTGCCGTGCACCTTGGAACAAACCGATAAGCTTAAGGACTGGCCCACCTTCTGTTCTACATATTTATGAAGTGCTGGTACTGCCTTTTTGGAAAAGAAATTACGGCTTGGAACTCTCCATCTCGGCTCGGCACAAGCCATTAGTTCTCTGAATGGTGCAGAGACCAACCTTTTGGGAAAAGGGGAGGGGACTGCAGTACCAACAACTTGGACAGGAGCACGGTCAGCTGCTGCATCTTAGGATGGTTGGACGCATACTGTTGTCTCTTTGCAATCGCCTCGCTGAACGACTGCTGGCGCCATGAGTAGAGAGGAGCAGGAGCATCTGGACCGGGAGATGATGTCAAAGAGAAACAGCTCCCTTCTGCAGAGGTGGTGGAGCCTTGACTGGCTGCAATGGCATGCGTGCCACTGGGCGCTGCTGCTGCTGTTGCTGTGGCGGCAGGATGGACCACCACATCTGAGCCACGTTTCTCCCAGGCCACCGGATGGTGACGCTGCATGTGTTGACGCAGGGCCGTGGTGCCAACGTTAGCTCCCTGGCCACGCTTCACTTTCTGCTTACAGATTCTACATATACCCATATTCGGCTCCTCCGGTGTCTTAGCAAAGAACTGCCACACCGCCGAGTATCGGATTTTACCGCCAACGCTCCGCACTGAGTGACTACTGCCGCCACTGCCTCGCTGAGCCCCTGTGCCGCTACTTTCTTGGACCTGCGAAGTGGGTTTTTTACCCCGTGGCCGCTTGGCTCCTGACCTCACACTGCTGCTATCCTGCTGACTCACGGCCACACGACCCACTTGCTGGCTGCGCCGCTGCCTGACGCGCAAGCTGACGCCCTCTTCTACTGACGATGATGAAGCCCTTGCCTCACTCCCAAGTGCGGTCGGCTACATCATCATCTATTTGTGTTTCATCGTCACTGCTGTCCTCATCACCGGTCTTGGTATGCAGAGGCTGACCCCTCACAATGACCTCCCATGCCACTCTCAACATTCTAAAACTTTGCCGCCTACTGCAAGAAGCAGGGGATATTGGCCCATTTCTTCGCTGAGAAGTAGCTGCTGACTGCCCTCCTCAAATTGTTCATCCTCGCTATATAGTGGCGCTGAGCCCAGACCACATTTGTAGATCTCTGGCGGAAGGGAACCGGATGGGACAGAGACGGGTTGAGGACAGGTGAGGGCCGCTGAACCTCAGGGTTGTGTCTGACGTTCCCACCGACTCTTGGCTGGGGTTGTCAGATGTCATCTGGGAGGAAGTGGATGACCTAGTCAACCAATCAAGAACCATTGGGTTGCTAGTTAGTACACGGCTGCTAGATGACAGCGGCAGTTGTGACCTCACCGAGTGACCTCTGCTGCGACGTCCCCTTGCTGTGCTGCAACCTGGGCCTGCTCCAGGAATGTTTGTGCCACTGCCACTCGCAGGTGAAGAGCCTGCCACCTCTCTGTCTGACATACTGTTTGTTCTAAAATGTACAGACACTGTTTGATGAAGATATCTGTATATGATAAATACACACACTGTATTTGACGCCAAATGAAGCCACTAAGAAGCTTGGGTAACCCTTGGATATAAATTGCGCTCCCCAAATGGCCAGGAAAAATGTACTTGTATGTGCCGTTTAAAAACTCTGTGTATTTTACTAAATATAAAGCACAAAAAAGGCTTAATTAACCTTCGGATATGAATTATGCTACAGAATTTCTTTTGTGGCGGTGAAAAACAAAGTTTCTTTTACTGAGTACAACAGCAGAACAACGCTTAATTAACCCTGGATGTAAATTGCGCAAAAGAATTGAGCAGCCGGAAACTACTAGCTTTGTAGCGTGTTACAATTGCGTGTTTTCTACGCTACACAACAAGAGAAAAAAATTGTAATTAACCTTCGTTTGTGAATTATGCTACAGGAAAATTGTATTTTTTGGCGGTGAAAAAGACGGTTTCTTGGAGTCACAACAGCAGCAGAACAACGCTTAATTAACCCCTGGATGTAAATTGCGCAAAAGAATTGAGCAGCAGGAACTATAGCTTTGTAGCGTGTTACAATTGCGTGTTTTCTACGCTACACAACAAGAGAAAAAATTGTAATTAACCTTCGCTTGTGAATTATGCTACAGGAAAATTTTATTTTTTTGGCGGTGAAAAAGACGGTCTATTTTTGTCACCACAGCACAAAAACAACGCTTAATTAACCCCTGGATGTAAATTGCGCAAAAGAATTTAGCAGCCGGAAACTACTAGCTTTGTAGCGTGTTACAATTGCGTGTTTTCTACGCTACACAACAAGAGAAAAAATTGTAATTAACCTTCGTTTGTGAATTATTGCTACAGGAAAATTGTATTTTTTGGCGGTGAAAAAGACGGTCTATTTTTGTCACCACAGCACAAAAACAACGCTTAATTAACCCCTGGATGTAAATTGCGCAAAAGAATTGAGCAGCCAAAAATGAAGTGGTATTTGTATTGTAAAAACGCTGTTTCTTTAAATGAATACAACAGGAACTGGCTTAGATGCCCCTTGGATATTCAATGTGCTGTGAGCAGATAGCATTAACATGTATATGCACTGGACTTCAGATCCAATACACCAAAAAATCAGAAATAGAACATTAAGAGAAGCAGTCTCTGAGACAAACTGAGACACCCCACAAAAATCGCTGTATAAAAATCAGTTCTTCAGTAACAATCAGCCGCGGGCAGCACCTTCCTGATCAGTACAGTGAGAGCGGTATGAGCTCCCAGCGTCGCGCCGGACTTATATAGTGCGGTGACGTCAAGAATCCGCCGGTCTCTGATTGGCTTCATCTCTGCACATGTCATGCAGGCTATGCCCTTCTTCCTCCCAGAGTGCTTTGCCCCATGTAGCGCCATGTGCTCGCAGCCATTTTATCAATCAAAAGCAAACTTCGTTCACCCGAAGTACCCCAAACTTCGACTTCGTTCAGAACCGAAGTTTTCCTGAAATTCTAAACGAATTCCACTTCGTTAGAATCGATTCGCCCATCTCTAATAGCGGTATTATCACTGTACAACCATTATATATAGAGGTATCATCCACAGAACATTGTCTTACATAATACATTACTATAAATACATCTTTATAGACCCCAGTAACGCAGATGTTGTGTTGGCGCTGGTCTGCTGGAGGGGACAGGGCATGATTCTGGTAGGTGAGGGGTGGTTAGAAGCAAGTCATGGTGTGATGTCATTTGTTTGGGCCTGGTTAGAGCCATGTCCTGTTGTGACATCATGGATTTGGTGTAGTTGTAGGTCTATCCTGGTGTGATGTCATGTACTTGGAGGTGTGGTCTGATGGTCTACTATTAGGTGGAGTTTAGTGCATAAAGATTTATACAGCTTCTGTTAAAGTGGTTTTCTCATCCCTTAAAGTGATTAACTATGGCTAGTATTGGTGGGGGTCTGACCTTTTGAATCCCCATCATTCGTGAGAAGCCAGAGCTGGGGGAGTTCATCCCTCCATAGCTGCACTCACAGATGCCCGGCTGTGTAAAGATCTGCAGTTGGCATAATTCACATGAGTTTGGGGCCATGCTGCAGTACTTTGCACAGCCAGGTTACCCAGAAACCACTGTGTATGGAAAAAGTGAAGAACACACAACCAACACCAGCAGGGAATCCTCTTGATTCTCAGGATCACAGGGGGTCCTAGAGTCCAGACCCCCGCTGATCATGAATTACTGGCATAGCTGTTGAAGAGGTTTTCCAAATTTAGACACTTATGGTGTATTAGCAGGAAAGCTCATAAATGTCTGATAAATGCGGGTCCCACCTCTAGGACCTGCACTTACCGGTATCATGAGAACAGGCACTCAAACGAATATGTGCAGAACAGACAGGTGTCCAGGCATGTTTGGCACTCTCAGTTCATTTCATTGGGATTTCTGAGTACAGCCGAGTGGGTCTGCATGGCCACCTCTCCATTTTCCACAGGGACTTTTGAGGGTTCATTCTCAAGGTGCAGGTCTCTATTGATATCCAATCAATATGCCATAAATATCTACTTTAAAGTGAACCTGACAGGTGGTTTATGCTGCCCAATCTAAGCAGGATGTGAATGAGAGAAGGACGCTGAGCTCAAAGATATACAGGTTTATATGATTTGGAGTATGATTATTGAGTAAAAAGCAGAGTAAATCCTGATAGGAGAGAGTGAAAGACATGTTACCCTGTTATCCCGTCCACACAGAGTGATTGACAACTCTATCAATGTTTGTACAGAACAAATTGTCAATCACTGTAGTTGGGCAGGGTGAGCAGTACTTCCAGTTTCACTTTGAACATTTTTTTCTTTTTATTCAGAAATTCAGAATCAAAAATCAGATTATATAAACCTACATGTCACGGATGTAGGTGGATTCCCTGGACCACCGCAAGCGATGGTATAAGTCACACCAGGGAGCGGAGTCTAAGTAGCCCTTGGTATTCACCAGACCCTGCCGCAAAGCGGCTTTGACTTGCTGCGACGGGGAACTACCAGGTCACTACCCATGATGTGACTTGTTTGTGATGGCAGCGGGGGTGCAGCGTTGCACAGAATTGATAGTCAGAGGCGAGTCAGGACAGGCTATAAGATCAGGGCCAAGTACCGGCACGCTGGCCATATAAATCTTGAAGAGCTACTGCGCGCGCCCTAGGGAGTGGGTGTGCGCACACCGGCACTCAGCGGAGCGGGGCGGGAAAGCAGGAGCACGGCTGTGTGAGTATAAAGCTGCGGTGACCAGAGCAGAGCGGGTGACTTCAAAGACATCATTCGAATGGCCACATGAGATGGTGACACGGAATCTCGGGAGAAGCGATTAAGATCAAGAAGCTTGAGGAGGGAGACCTGGAAGGAGGTCGGGATGCATAGAAGGCAGACAGAGCTTGTAGGACACCGGATTGAGGCGCTTGATGGCTTCAAACACTCCCAGAAATCTTGGACCCAACTTGACACTGGGCATCTTTAGTCGGACATATTTGGTCGAGAGCCAGACCTTATCTCTGGGGTTGAAGGTGGGAGGAGGTATTCGTCTTTTGTCCGCCTAGGACTTGGTACGAGATAAAGCCAGCAGAATTTCCTGTCCTGCCATACAGAGTTTATGTCCTGAATTTGGGCATCCACCGCAGGGACATCAGACAAGGTGGAGAGAAGGAGGGGTGTTGCCCATAAACACAATAAAAGGGGGAGGCCCCAGCAGATTTGGACTCCAGCGAATTATAAGAGAACTCTGCCCAGGGAAGGAAATCAGCCCAGTTGTCGTGACAGGCAGAGACAAAATGGCGCAGGTAGTTCCCCAACACCCTCTCAACTTGCCCATTAGTCTGGGGGTGATAGGCGGACAAAAAATCCAACTGAATTTGGAGATGGCTACACAGAGCATGCCAAAATCTTGACACAAACTGAACACCTCGGTCAGAGACAATGTGCAATGGAAGTCCATGTAAACTTAAGATATGATGAAAGAAGTGATGGGCAAGTTGAGGGGCAGACCGGGCAGAGGCACAAAGTGGGACATCTGGGAGAAGCGGTCCGTCACTACCCAGATGGTCGTATTATTTGAAGAAGCTGGTAAATCCATGATGAAATCCACGGCAATATAGGTCCAGGGTCTTTCAGGAATGGGCAAAGGTTGGAGGAGACTGGTTTCAGACGTGGGATATTATTATGGGCACATGTAGTACAGGCGGAAACAAAGTCTTTAATGTCTTGAAACAGATTTGGCCACCAATAATAACGAGAAATGAAGACAAAGTCTTTCAGATTCCAGGGTGGCTGGCCAGCCGAGAAGAATGTTCCCATTTCTGGATCTTCTGGCGTAGGGCTGGAGGTACGTAGGTCCTCCCAGGTGGGACACATTGGAGGTCAATGGGAGCTACAGAAATAAAACGGTCAGGAGACACAATGTGCCGAGGCACAAGATCAAGTTCCACAGTATCCAAAGCACAGGTGAGGGCATCCTCCTTTATATTTTTATCCGCAGGTCTGAAATGAAGCAGAAAATTTAACCGGGCAAAAAAGAGGGACCATTTAGCTTTCTGGAGGTTCAAGCATTAAGAAGACTGTAGATACATTAAATTCTTGTGATCCGTGTAAATATTAATTGGATGACGGGCACCCTCCAGAAGATGTGCCACTCCTCCAGAGCCAACTTAATGGCCAGTAATGTGTGGTCTCCAATGGTATAATTCTCCACCGGGGAAAAGGTTTTCGAAAAGAACCCGCAGGTGAAGTTTTTCCCACTGGAGGATTTTCGCAAAAGAAATGCACCGGACCCCACAGAAGACTCATCCACTTCAAGAAAGAAGGGCTTCTCTGAATCAGGATGACACAAGATTGGGGCAGAAGAAAAGACAGATTTCAGGTGGTTAAATGTCTCTTCAGCCTCCGGTGGCCAAAGTTTGGGGTTGCCGTTCTTTTAATTAAGAGAGACTATAGGTGGTTTCATGGTGGAGAAGTGAGGGATAAACTGCCGGTAATAATTAGCAAAGTCCAGGAAGCGTTGAATGGCTCAGAGCCCCACAGGATGAGGCCACTGCAGGACTGCAGTCAACTTGGCCGAGTCCATCTGAAGACCTCTGTCAGACACAATGTAATCTAGAGATGGAGACTAGCTTGCTCGAAGACACACTTCTCAAGCTTGGCGTAGAGTTGATTTGTTCGCAAATGCCTCAAAACTTGGTGAACAGGGGCCCAATGGGTTTCAAGGTACAGAGAGAAAACCAAGATGTCGTCTAGTTACACTGTGATGCAAACATACAGGAGAGCTCCAAATATTTAATTGATGAAATTCTGGAACACAGCCAGAGCATTACACAGCCCAAAAGGCATGACAAGATGGTCAACGTGACCGTTGCGCATGTTGAAGGTGGTTTTCCACTCATCACCCTCTCTTACGTAGTTCAAATTATAGGCTCCCCGCAAGTCAAGCTTTGTGAAAATCTTGGCCCCACGTAGATGGTCAAACAGTTCCGAGATCAAAGACAGCGGATACTGTTTTTTTTATGGTTACTTTGTTAAGGCCGCAAGAGTCGATACAAGGGCGTATCGACCCGTCTTTCTTTTCCACGAAGAAGAAGCCTGGCCTGGCAGGAGAAGAGGATTTATGGATGAAGCCCTTCCGGAGATTCTCCTGATGTATGTCGACATGGCCTGAGTCTCCGGAACGGATAGCAGGTAGACCCTGCCCTGGGGAGGGATAGAGCCAGGCGGCAGGTCTATAAGACAGTTGTAAGGGCGATGTGGCGGGGGAGTCTCAGCCTGCTTCTCGGAGAAGACGTCAGCAAGGTCATGGTACTGAATAGGCAGACCTGACATAAGCTCATCCAGAGAAGACGGAAGGTCTCGACCAGCTAACTCATTCTTAATTCTCCCAGCGAGGCCTTGCCAGAAAGTAGATACAAGGGCATCGTTGTTCTATTCAAGCTCTGAGGCTAGTGTGCAGAATTGAACCGCACACTGACCCACAGAAGAGTCGTCCTGACAGAGGCAAAGCAGAGCTGCGTTTAGAAGAAGATGTACATACGCATCACTGTTAAGGGGTCCCCCCGGTCCCAAAGGGGGGGTGAGCCAAGGCCAAGGCTTCACCAGATAGGGGACTGACAACAAAAGCCACCACGGCATGCTCCGTAGGAAACTGGTGGCCCATCATTTCCATATGGATGGACACTGGCTGAGAAAGCCTCTATATGTCTACGGATTACCGTCATAGCGTGGCAAAAAGGACAGAGGCAGCGTGAGTCCCGTGGATGGAGCAGGAATCATAGCAGGTGAAGTGACAACAAATGAAAGTGCAGCTGTGGTCGTAGGCAGACGGGCAGCAAGGTTCTGCATCATGACGACGACCTGATCGATTAATTGACTCTGTTGGGCCACTGCAGTTGTGACGTCCCGGAAGTCAGGTAGAGGCACCCTGGCGGAATTCATGGCAAGAGTATACTGTCATGTAGGTGGATGCTTTGGACCACTGCAAGCGATGGTATAAGCCACGCCAGGGAGCTGAGTCTAAGTAGCCCTCGGTTTTCACCGGAGCCCGCCGCAAAGCGGGATGGACTTGCTGCAGTGGGGAACTACCAGGTCACTACCCTTGATGTGACTTGCTTGCAATGGCAGCTGGGTGCAGCGTGGTACAGAATTGGTAGGCAAAGGCATAGTCGGGGACAGGCAATAAGGTCAGGGCGGGTGGCAGGCAACATGGTCAGGAAACGATAGCAGGAAGATCCGGTAAACAGATGAGGCAAAACTCTCTCCAATACTCTTTTCAGAACACATCAAAAGACACCAATACTCTGGAACAGAGTGCAGGAGAAGTCAGCAAGATATAGGGTCAGCCCCCGGCAATCAGCCAATTACTGGCGCACTGGCCCTTTAAATCTTGCAGAGCTGCTGAGCGTGCCCTAGGAAGCAGGTGTGTGCGTACCAGAATTCGGCAGAGCGGGGCAGGGAAGCAGGAGCGTGGCTGGGTGAGTATAGAGCTGCATTGAAAACAGCAGAGCAGCTTCTCTCCCTCATATCCTATCCTGCTCTCAGGTAGGGCAGCACAAACCACCTGATAGGTTCCCATTTAACTGGTACAAGAACCCAACACAGAAAACTGTCTCTTAGTGTTGTCATCCTATTGCTGTTAATAAAATTGATTGTTAAAAAAGAAAGCAGAAAGATGAGACACAGAGAAGAATGTGTGGCTTCTCCACAAACACTGACAAACATAAGACGCTGCTCCTCCATACACTACTGATACCTGAATACAACGGGTCACATGACCTGTGTGGTGATCACATGATAAGACACAGCTGGAAGTAGTAATACTGGAGAAGTTCTGCTCCTCCATACACTACTATTACCTGGATACCAGGGTCACATGACTTGTGTGGTGGTCACATGATAAGACGCAGCTGGAGGTAGTAATACTGGAGAAGTTCTGCTCCTCCATACACTGCTGTTACCTGGATACCAGGGTCACATGATCTGTGTGATGGGCACATGATAAGATGTTGGAGGTAGTAATACTGGAGAAGTTCTGCTCCTCCATACACTACTGTTACTTGGATATCAGGTCACATGACCTGTGTGGTGGTCACATGATAAGATGTTGGAGGTAGTAATACTGGAGAAGTTCTGCTCCTCTATACACTACTGTTACCTGGATACCAGGGTCACATGACCTGTGTGGTGGTCACATGATAACACGCAGCTGGAGGTAGTAATACTGGAGAAGTTCTGCTCCTCCATACACTACTGTTTCCTGGATCACAGGTTCACATGACCTGTGTGGTGGTCTCATGATTACACGCAGCTGGAGGTAGTAATACTGGAGAAGTTCTGCTCCTCCATACACTACTGTTACCTGGATACAACAGGTCACATGACCTGCGAGGTGGTCACATGATAACACACTGCTGGAGGTAGTAATACTGGAGAAGTTCTGATCCTCCATACACTACTGTTACCTGGATAACAGGGTCACATGACCTGTGTGGTGGTCACATGAGAAGATGCTGCTGGAGGTGGTAATACTGGAAAAGTTCTATTCTAGTGCTAGCATGACATTTGTGGCTTAGGAAAACCACTTGTCAATTCATTGAACAGGTCCGAAAGACACATCAGAAATACACATGTAAAACGCATTTCTGCATTCAGACGTCTGAACAGTGATGCATGTTTTACATTGAAGCTAATGTAAGTCACACTGCACATTGTTAGATGCGTGTTTGAGTCTGTTTTGAGCCCAAAACATGGATCCAAACATGCATCTAAAAAAACGCTGTGTGAATATACCCTAAGACCACGTAGTATTTGTTTGTAGTCTGTAACCATGGAAACACATAAGCCAGTAGAGGAGTGGTAAACAATAATAAAGGTTTTTTCCGGGGTATTTATCAGGGTTTGCTTTTATCTTAAAGGCATTGGAACAATAAATATGTACACACTGAGCAGCTGTGCCAGCAGGATCACCATCAGGGTAGTTGTGACGGTGGCACGTGGTCAGGTCAGTTTAAATGGGTTGTCTCACTACATGATTCCATCTCGCTCAGTCCTTATTCTTTTGGTTTCACTTGAATTCCAGGGGCGTGTTTACTGCTTCTACTCAGGCTGCAGGAAAAGCAGGTCGTAGCTATAGCAACCAGCACTGCAGCCTATCAGCAAGGATCAAACAAGTCCTGTTAGCTATAGCCGAACTGAAGACTGATGCAGCCATACTAGAGGGGATATCTCAATAGGTAGGATACTGTGAATGGACACATATTGCGAAGTGACTTGTTTTTGCAAGATCTTTAACATAAAAAGCAATCCTTATAGCGAGACAACCCCTTTAACCTTTAAAACACAGCAATTATTAAAAAGGTTGTCTGTCATTTTTACAAACTACTCACCTCTCTCACTACCAGCCCTCTATTGCTGCCTTAGCTCAGGTGTTCCCCACCATTTCCCTAACAGTGACATCATGTACATTGCTCATGTGACCATGGTAGTCAACCAGTGTTCTTAGATGTCATGTGCCATCCATGTAAGCTCATCTGCACACGGGTTTGAGAAAATATCGGACAACCCCTTTCATGATCGCATGGTTAACAAAAGGAGGTCCCCTCTTAATGCCTCTCAGTAATCCTTGGCATTGAAATTGTCAGGATTTGAGGCTTTACATAGACAACAGGGGTCCTAAATAAATTGCCTGCAGATTTGGAATTGTAATTAAAGGTCTGTGACAGGTAGAGATTTGGGTCATCTCAAAGGCTTTTCCCTCTATAGACATTTATCACCTATCCACTGGATACTGTAGGTGATAATTGTCTAAATCCTGGGGGTCCTACTCCTGTAACCGCCACCGATCTCTGAAATCAATGCCCAGAGTCTTACTCGTCCCCTGGAAGATCTGGAAGGGGTTTTCCCACCATAGACACTGATTACTTATGATATCCTCAGGATAGGTGATAAATGCCTGAATGCTGGGAGTTCCGCTATTGGAACTGCCAGATTGCTAAAGTGGGTGCCCTGAAACCCCCCTCTCCATCTGGAAGATCTTGAAGGGTGTTTTCCACCATAGACATTCATTACCTGCTTTCTCAGGATAGGTGATAAATGTCTGAATGCTGGGAGTCCCACCACTGGAACCGCTGAATTACTAAAATATGGGCCCTGATACCCTGCTTTTCATATGAAAGATCTTGAAGAGGTTTTCCTACCATAGATATTTATTACTTATGGTATCCTCAGGATAGGTGATATATATCTAAATGCTGTGAGTCCCTCCATTGGAACCGCTAAAATATGGGCCCTGACACTCTGCTCTTCATCAGGAAGATCTTGAAGGAGTCTTCCCACCATAAACATGTATCAGCTTTCCACAAGGTAGGTGATGAATGTCTGATCGCTGGGGGTCCCACCCCTAGAACCAGTTAGTAGATGAGTCGAGATTCTGCCCCAGGTTTAAGTGAACAATGGGGTCCCACCAATGATCAGCAAGCATTTTACATTTATTCTGTGGATAGATGGTAAATGTCTATTGGGTGAAACTAGTGATGAGCGATTGCGTCAACTATCGTCATCGGGTCGATAGTTGATATCGTCAATTATCATGCCGATATCCGATAGTCGATAATGGATTATCGCTGATGAGCATTAAAGTCTATGGGAGAGGACAACACCTTCATATCTTACACCTGAAACAGGCTGGAGAAACTGAATTAACTCCACAACAGTAAAGCAGGATACGTGCTACATCTTAGGCACCACAATTAGGCTAACAAGAAAGTCACGAAAAAAACACAAGTACTATTTATTTCATCCCTGTCTGTGTACCGACAGCATGACCCTTAAACCTGCATGACCCACAGAATAAAAAGTGCCAGAAGGCATTATGGATTTGAACCATTATTTTACTTGAAACTGGACAATTGACTACTCCCTGTCCTGACGACAGCATGAGCCCCAAACCTGTCCTGACCCAACAAGTTAAAAAGTACCGGAAAAAGAAGTCTTTTCAACACCATTTTTAGGATGAATCCCACCATGCTCTGTTTCTCTTTTTTTTAATTGTATTAAATGGGTTGTCTCACTACAGTATATGCTAACTGTTAAAGATCTTGCAAAACCAAGTCATTTTGCAATATGTGTCCATTAACAAAAGGTTCTACCGATTCCTGTTTTTGACACACCAACCACCCTTGAGCCACTCATGACAATTGGGAAGAACAAATGTCTGTTAGAAAACCACATTTTTATATAGACTTGTAGTATAGCTGGCATTCACAGCACCATGCCTCCAAAAATTCAACAACATGAACCTGTGGAGCCACGTCTTACAATTGGAAGAACAAATGTCTTTTTAGAAAGCTCCACATTTTGTTTAGAAAAGTGACTGTAGTATAACGCTGCAATTTCACAGCAACAGCCCCAAAAATTCAAAACATGACCCTTGAGCCTATCTGACAATGTGAAGAAAAAAATGTCTCCCACATTGTTAGAATAGTACACTGTAGTATGCTGCATTCACAGCAGCATGACCCAAAAAGTTATAAAAATGACTTCTTTCCAGCCACTGTTAAAAATGGAAGGAAAATGCCACTTAGAAGCCACATATCTGTTTCCAAAAGGACCATTAATATAGCTGTATCTCACAGCACTCCATGACCCCACAACCATTGACATTGCGAAAAATTCTAATGATGGAGTAAATGGAATACGTTTTTGTACATGAAACCTTGTACAATTGGTGTCTTTCAGTCTCCTCACCGCAAAACCAGCAAAATGAACTTTTGAGGAACTGAGAAAAAAATTGCAGTAAGAATGTATCATTTGAAACCCCTTAAGCACCCAGCCAATTTTTGGCCTTATTGACACAGCCCGATTTTTGAAATCTGACATGTGTCACTTTATGTAGAATAACTTTTTTCACACTTTATACTTTTAACACATGTGATTCAGCAATTGTTTCTTGGACACCATTGTGCTTTAAGTTAGTACGAAAATTTTTATCCATACAATCCTTGTTATGTTTGTGAAAATATCAAAATTTCATGAAAATTTGAAAAATTTGTGATTTTGAAAGTTTCCAAAATTTCTGCTTGCAAAGACAGAAAATTAATTCACCACAAAATAGTTTTATAACTAGATCTACCTTATGTCCACTATAGTAGCATCAATTTTTAAATTCTTTTGTGTTTTTATACATTAGAGTGCTTAGAATTTAGTAGTAAATTACTTCTCACATTTTTCAAGAAAATTTTTGGCAATATACATTTTTTAGGACCCACATTCCAGTTCTTACGTGCTTGAGGGGCCTGTATGTTAGATACCCGCATAGAATACGCCTTCTAAGGCAAACTAGACCCCTTAAAGTAATTAGCAACAGAGTTTTTAGGAATTTGTTTAACCCTTTAGCTTATTATTCACAGAAATTAAGCAAAGTGGAGGTGGAAATTTCCAGAAAATTTCACTATTTTGCGAGTATCATATTTTATCCAATATTCACTGGAAACGGTAAAAGTTACTAGGGTAAGTGCAACTTAATATCATTTCCCCCAGGTCGCATTTTTAGAGATATCCCCAGAAGTGGCCCTAGTGCAATATTTGCTCAAACTAATCCCCAGTAGAGAGAGAGCACCTACTAGACTCTGGGCTCATTTTCAATGGATTTTATGTTAGGCGCCATACAGTTTGAGGACAACCCTAAAACTTAATAACCACCCCTAAAAAGACCCCTATATTGGAAACTACACTCCTTAAGGTATCATATTACAGTGTGTAGTGATATATCGAGCCCCCACAAGTGATTCACAAATTTTTTTTTAAGCATTAGGCTGTGACAATAAAAAAAAATGTTTTTCCAATAATCTGCATTTTAGCTTTAAAATGTTTCATATTTACAAGGAATCCTGGAAAAAAGAACCCCAAAGACTTGTTAAGCAATTTTCTTCCATTCGTAATTAACCTGCACAAGTTGGGCGTAAACTTGCTGTTTGGGCGCATGGGCAGGGCGTACAAGGAGGGGAGCCTATTTTGGCTTTTGGCACGCAGATTTTGGTGGGCCACACGACGCTTTGAAAGCGCACCAAAGAACCAGATCAGTGAAGATTTTTCCAGAAGTCGCCCCTTTTTTAGATTCAATACCCCTCATGGATCTCATATAGGGCTGTATTTCATTTTGGTTGGCATACAGGTGTTTCCATCGTTTTTTAGCATTTGGGCCATGAAAATGGGGGGGAAAACGCATTCCACCATGATTTTTTTCGCCTCAATTTACAGGCGGTCGCCCCTGGCACTGAAATGATGTGATAACTTTTACTATGGGGGTTGGTACAATAGCAATGGTATAAATTTTATATAGTTATTTTATGTTTTATTACTTTAACACAATAGAAATAGGTCTATAAAAATGTGTAAGTTGTCTTTATTCTGACAGCCATAACTTTTTATTTTGCTGTATCAGAGCTGTGTAGCCTTGTTTTTTGCGGGGGAAATGATGCTTTTTATTGTACCATTATGGTGTCATACACACTTTGGGTTGCACTTTATATTAAAGTTTTTTGTGAGGCTTTTGAACAAAATACAGCAATCCTGGTAGGTTTATTTATTTTTATTTTTATGGTGGTGCACTCTGCGTAGATATGAACATGCGAGCTTACTCAGCAGTTCAAATACGATTACAGCAATACCCAATTTGTATAATTGTTTTTTTATTTTACAGGCTCTTAATACAATAAAACACTTTATTCAAACAGGAAAAGCACAGTGTGCAGCGCCATAGTCCCTGAGAGCCATAACTATTTTATTTTTCTGTGTAACGAGCTGTGTACGCTTTGTTTTTTGCGGGAGTAAGTTGTACCGTTATTGAAATTTTTTTCCGGAATAGACTTTTTGATCCATTTTAAATCCGTTTTTTGGAAGGCAGAAGTGAAGAAAATACTCAATCCCTAGTATAGTTTTATTAATTTTTATTTT
>JAODAL010054954.1:0-24288 GCA_025379985.1 Phyllomedusa bahiana | reverse complement strand
TCCCCAATTTTTAAAATAAAGCTTTTTAGGTAGAAAAACCTGAAAAAGCAAAAGGGTAAAAAGTTTTGATCTTTTAAACACTTGGGGGGAGAGTTGAAAAAAAAGCTGTATTTGTACCAAAGCCCCTCTGCACCAACTTTGGGGAATGGGGAAAAGAGACCTGGGATTGGATTTTAGTCAAAAACCTGCTTGAATTTGATCAGAGCCCGAAGGATCAGGCGTATTGAAAACCAAAGGTGGATTTCCCAAATACTAACAAAATATAAAAAAAAACATTTTGTTTTTGGGAGCAAAACAGTAACAATGCATTACTGACAAGAATCTCAGAACTAAGCAGATGTAAATACTTGCAATCAAATTTATGTAAAGATAGTAAGATAATGTATATAAAATTACAGCAGCCTCAGTGCAAAGCTTAGTGATTGGAGAGATTTGGAGCCTGAAAGTCACAAGTTCAAACCATTGTTACCTTTTTCTTGTCAGTGAAAAAATATTTTTATTGGGATATGATTTAAAACACAAAAAAATTGTAAATATGCAAAAATGCGGGGAAATTTGTGAAGTCTCTGAATTTGTTTGAGAAATAGTACTGCCCCTAAATCCTGCATAAAAGCCCTCAATTGATCTATTTTCCCGGGTAGAGAACGGCCTTTACACAAATTTGGGGTTGGGGTAAAAAGCGGTGACCCAGGGGCAACATTCTAACAATGTCAGGGTAAAAAAGGAATTGCCTCAACCACAGTCGTTTTGTGAATGGTTGATCTTTACTTTTTGAAAGAAAGTGAAACTTTTTTGCTAAAATTGTTTGTATGGGAGCGGAATTTTTTTTTCCCCCCAGGGGCAGGCTTTGCCGCTCCAGTATCAGTTACATCCTCATGTGAAAAGGGCGAAAAAAAGGGAGCAGTAGCCGGGCCCCAGACCCAATTCCTCTTGTTTTTGCATTGAAAAACTGGACCAACTAATTATATATTTTGGGGAGTCGGATCGGTCCTTTTTATGACGACTCGACTCCTGAAAAAATAGGCCCCGACTCCGACTCCACGATCCGACTCCACAGCCCCGTGTGTACAGAACGGGAGCCCCAGAGCTTCTTTTTGGGAAAGTTAACTTTTTTGGGGGGACAAAGGGCATTAAAACCCTTGAGGGGGCTTGTTTTGGGAGTTGTACACAGGTGGGGCAAGGTAAAGGGTGCGGAAACGTGAGAATCTAAGGTTTGTGTGGTAAATTCTGCAGAGACGATTCGGGGGTTTGGGCCCAATGGAGAAGGAAGGAAAGAAAGCGACTCTCAAAAGTAAGCCGTTTTCCTTAGTCCCGGATGTCAGGGGTTTTTTGCTTTTGTTGGACAGTGAAATTTAAAAGTCTGTGATGGGGGTGACCACTACGTAGCGGTATTGTAAGTTTTCAAAAAATTTATTGTGGCGCGTACAAATTGTCCATAAATTTTTAAGACAACTGTATGCTTTTCCCTAACTCTGTAATAGGAGTTTCTGTGCACCAGTTTTTTCTTTCTTGCTGGTGTTTAAAAGTGGTGTTTATTATAGGGGGGATTGGGGATATTGTATGTGGGCGGTAGGTTTTTTTTTTTTTCCCGGGCTGTTTTTTGGTCCCCCGTCCGGCCCTGCCTCACATGATGCAGCAAAGCAACATAAAAAAGCTTGCCAAAGTAAAATAGAAGCTTGAAAAACTTTGGTTTTTTGGGGTAGGTTTTTTCAAGAAAAAAAAACGGGAAAAAAAACGAAAACATTTTTTTATTTGTCCCACAAAAAAAAGAGGGAAAACTGAGCGTTCTTTACCCTTTTTGGGAGAAAATGTCTGTACAGAACATTCTTCAGAAAAGATATCGTGTAAATTGTTTGGAAGATCAATAAAATTGAAAAGGAAAAGTTGAAAAAAAAAATGTTTGCAGGCTTTTTTTACATATTAATACCCTTTTTTTGTATTTTCCATATTTTATTTGTAATTTTTAAATAAACTTGTTACATAAATTAAAAGGGGTTCTAACCCGGAAAGCATAACGCAGGCCTTTTAGGCCCATGTACTTACTTTTTTGGTGTTTTCTACCACCAAAATCAGTGCTTCAAGAACCAAATAGTGGGGATGTGGCTTGAGCAGCATGTAAGTAGGATGCACGTCGCTGAGCTCCTGCTCACTAACCAGTAATACAGCCAATATTATACCCAAACCGAGGGACCCCTTTCAACACCATGAAAGTGAAGAAGAGAGGGGGGGGCCCCATGCCATAGAATTTCAGCAGTTAAAAGGGTAATGCACATGGAGCAGCGTGGCCTCCAACATGGCATCAGCTCCTCATACTCCAGAAGCAGCACAGTACATGGAGGTAGGATCCAGGCTGGAGCATTGTGCCTAGTCTGTTTAACCTACAAAACAACCCTGATTATAACGGTTGGATGGTCTTTATCAAATCTAATAATAGTTTGCCTAGGAGGCAATTAATGCCATAAATTTACCAACCACCATCTATTTTCGATTATATATATAAAATTTAACTTTTATTTTAAATACCAGTTTCTGTGTCCATTAAACTAGAAGCAGACTTTGTGCACATGTAACAGTCATTGAACCCTGGAAATTCCAGTATAAGAATAAGGTAAGTGCCTGAAGAACACTAACACCTATTAATGGCACACTGCCTATAACTAAAAAATGAGTTCACAGCCCCCAGCATGTTTCGCCACATGGTGTGGTGTCCTTAGGGGTTAATGGGGTAAATGCACCGCAAGACACTGAGTTTGTCAATTTATAACCTCCCACGATACACTCCGACCAATCCATGGGTCACACTAGAGGCCTGCCCAGACGCCAAATGCTAGATTTACCTTTCGGCCAATGACTTACACGCCACATGATTGGAAACCCATCAACTTGGTGCCCATAGTGCGGATGTCACTAGATTGATCATTTGCCCACAATTACGCAGCAATAGGGCAAAAATAGTAAATATTGCTGTCGCTTATATCATGGAATATCTATAAATTCCAGAAAAGATCTTGCTCTAACTACTAAGTCAGTGTAAAATGTATATAGAGGTCAGGAAACCACACTGGTGTATGTCGGGACCACCATCATCTCTCTATTGCGCAATGCGACCTTCTGTGCATGCACCTAGTGGATGTTGTGTCGCCTAATTCCTACGCTGTATGAGAGGCTCCATTTAATAAGTAACACCTGTGCTTTGCTGAGATGAATGGTTATGCACAGACGGTCCTCCATATTGTCATCTTCAATGTTATTAGCGCTTATATAATAACAGCAGATAATGGATGGTGGTTGGCAAATTTATGCCATTACTTGCCCTTTGGGAAAAGTGTTATTATTTATGCCTAGTCCACTCACAAGCAGCAGCCCACTATGAGTGAGAACGCAAGACAGGGGTTCATACAGAAGCGTAGCTAAAGGGGGTGCAGTGGTAGCAGTCGCTACCAGGCCCTGCAGCCCCAGGGGGCCCAAAAGCCCTCCTGCCACATAAGAAAACACCAATATTAAAAATTGTGCAGGTTAACTGGGGGGCCCCATTTCACTTTTTGCACTAGGGCCCAAGAGCTTGAAGTTACGCCTCTGGGCACATAGAGACACTGGCCACCAATGAACAAGGGCAGCCATTAATAGCATTAGCACCACTAGCGCCTGGACAGAGGAAACAGGAGGCATTAATTGCAACTGAACAAGTAGGGATGCAGCAGTACAGAACCTCTCTGAGTGTGGAGCCCACTGTTCAAGATGTGTATTCTGCTATATACTGTACATGTGTAACTCTACTCTTGCTACATTAGACTCTTATATGCGAGACCTGAAAGAAGATATCTCACATGTGTGGCAAGATATCCATAAGATGACACAGTGCAAACTGCAGAAGAGAGAATTAGCACCCTAAAGGACACTGCCTGCCATGAAAAAAGATGCCACTAAACAACATATCGCTGCTCTGTATACCAAAGTAGACGACCTGGAGAACAAGTCTCCAGGAGGAATTTGCAGCTGGTGGGGGTCCCAGAAAAAACAGAAGGTCGGGATGCAGTATCTTATCTGGAAGCATAGCTGTTCAACTTATTTGGAAAAGACATGTAGTATGATTTATTTGCTATTGAACATGCTCACAGAGTCCCTGATCGTCAGCCACTTCCGTGAGGCCGCCCTTGCCCTATCCTGCTCAAGCTCCTGCACTTTTGGGACAAAGACTATATCCTGTATGCAGCAAGGGATAAAAGGGACATATCCATTTATGGTCAGTGAATCTCCATATATCCGGATTTTTCTATGAAGTGCAGAAGCACCGTTCTGGACACTAAACAACAATTTTGGAATCTTTCTGTGCTGTACTCAATGATGTCAGGTTGAGGGTAGTTGCGTTGGGTTTAACTCATATCTTTGACTCCCCTAAGGATGCTCTAATTTGGCTGGACTCTAACAAACGTGCCATCAAGTCTTCTGAACCATCAGGATGAGTACTTTAATATAGTATATGCCATCTTGTTGGGTTTCACTTAAAGTGCCTTTATTTAGCATTGAGTCTTTGCTTTTAGTGCTATGTGCATATATAGTATATTGATGCGGGTGCCAATCACATTTACATTTGTGGTCTAGCTACTCATAGAAGTGGTTGCACTTCTATGGTGCTTAAGGGTTATGTATGCCTCATGCCCGTTGGGTTCAAGGAACTGGTACAATTTTTGCTATATGTTTTACTATTAACTATTTGTTTTGGGGTGGGATTTCTAAAGTGGAACCTCTAGAGTAGTCAATAATTTCTATCAAGCCTATGTTGGGATATACCTGTTGTATGAGATATTTTATTATAAAGGAGCCATGGTGAATTGTGTTTCCTTAATAATGTGGACTGTGCGGGGGTGAAGGATCCCTTTAAGAGGCAATTAGTTTCTGGCTAAAGCAATTTCAACCGGCAATTGTTTACCTCTCTGAGACCCATTGAGACCCATTTAGTAAATGGGAAGATACACTTGATAAAGTACCCCAGGGTTGGGATGTCCTATCTCTCCGTCTTCTCCACATGTGCTAGGGGAGTGTGTTCTCATCACTTGAGCACTTCCATTTGTCTGTCTTAATTACAAAATTGGCCTGGAAGGAAGATATGTGCACCCAGGCTCGGACTGGGCCGCCGGGGGAACGGTGAATCCCCGGGTGGGCCCCCCGAGCTGCTGTGGGCCCCAGAGGCAGTGCCGTCGCTCCCCGGGGCCCGGCCGCGCATCCGGTCACTGAACGCCCGGGACCTGCGTCCCGAGCGTCCGGAGACCGGCCCGGAAGTTGGGGACTCCCCGACTCCCGGCGCTGCGCAGTGTCAGCGGAGCACAGCGCCACTAGCGCTGCGCTCCGCTGATCTCCCTGGCAGGCTGGAAGGCGTTAGGCCTTCACCTGCCAGACCCGGCCCCTACTGCTAAACGTAGGCAGCGCGGGACGTCACATCACCGCGCCGCCTATGCAGGCGGCAGTACGGAACGGCGGCGAAACGGAGCTGCCGGGACTGCCCAGGAGCGGGAGCCGGAGCGGGAGCCGGAGCCACGTGAGTGGCTGGTTGTTTTTTTTTTTGGTTTTTGGGTTTTTTTAAACTATCTAAGGGGGCCCTGGCTACTACTGGGGGCCCTGACTACTAAGTGGGGCCCTGACTACTATTGGGGGCCCTGACTACTAAGGGGGCCCCTGACCTACTATTGGGGCCCTGACTACTAAGGGGGCCCTGGCTACTAAGGGGGGCCCTGGCTACTTTTGGGGGCCCTGACTACTAAGGGGGTCCCTGGCCACTAAGGGGGGGCCCTGGCTACTAATGTGGGCCCTGACTACTAATGGGGGCCCTGGCTACTAAGGGGGGCCCTGACTACTAATGGGGGCCCTGACTACTAATGGGGGCCCTGGCTACTAAGGGGGGCCCTGACTACTAATGGGGGCCCGGGCTACTAAGGGGGGCCCTGGCTACTACGGGAGGCCCTGACTACTAATGGGGGCCCTGACTACTAAGGGGGCCCTGGCTACTAAGAGGGGCACGGCTACTAAGGGGGCCCTACTACGAAGGGGGGCCCTGGCTACATAAAAGGGGGGCCCGACTACTAAAGGGGCCCTGGCTACATAAAGTGGGGCACTGGCTACATAAAGTGGGCCCTGGCTACTAAAGGGGGCCCTGACTACTAATGGGGGCCCTGACTACTAAGGGGGGCCCTGGCTACTAAAGGGGGCCCTGACTACAAAAAGGGGGCCCTGACTACTAAAGGGGGGTCCTGGCTACTAAAGGGGGGCCCTGACTACTAAAGGGGCCCTGGCTACATAAAGTGGGGCCCTGGCTACTTTAAAGTGGGGCCCTGGCTACAAAAAGGGGGCCCTGGCTACTAATGGGGCCCTGGTTTACAAAGGTGGCCCTGACTCCCAAAGGGGGGGGCCCTGACTACTTAAGGGGGGCCCTGGCTACTTAAGGGAGGCCCTGGCTACTAAAGGGGGCCCTGGTTACTAAAAGGGGCCCTGGTTATTAAAGGGGGCCCTTGCTACTAAAGGGGGGCCCTGGCTACATGAAGGGGGTCCCTGGATAAATAAAGGGGGCACTGACTACATAAAAGGGCCCTGGTACATGAAGGGGGCCCGACTACATAAAGGGGGCCCTACTACATAAAGGGGCCGGTACATAAAGGGGGCCCTGGCTTACTAAAGGGGGCCCTGACTACTAAATGGGGCCTGGGTTACATAAAGGGGGGCCCTGACTACTGAAGGGGGCCCTGGCTACCTACACACTAGCTAAAGGGGGGCCCTGACTACCTACACACTAGCTAAAGGGGGGCCCTGACTTCCTGCACACTAGTTTAAAGGGGGGGGCCTGACTTACTGCACACTAGCTAAAGGAGCCCCTAACTACCTGTATACTCCCTAAAAAAGAGACCCCTAACTGCCTGTATACTACCTAAGGGGCCCTAACTGACGGGTATACTACCTAAAGGGAGTCCCTAACTGCCTGTATACTCCTGCATTATCTCCAGGGGGTTAGTCCTTTCCCCACCCTCCAACCCCTCAGGATACTAGGCCTCTAAGTTATGGCTTGTACCCCCTCTCCCACCCCTGGGCATTTGTACAGAGTGGGGAATAGATAAAGAATGCTGGAAAATTGAGGATTCTAAGATATTTGTGTGAATTTCTGCAGGGATGAGTGGTGGCTGGGACAAGTCATCATGGTGGTGTGGAACGGATGCAGAAGAAAAGAGAAAAAAACGACTCAAGAGAAGAGAACAACTCATCAGATAAGACGTCTCCGGTGAGTCCCTGATGTCAGGGGTTATTTTACTTTTATATTGGATCAGTGCTGTATTTACTGTAATGGGGACCTGAGCTGGTGTCTGACCTCTATGTGGTCATCTATATGGCAGTGTTTAGGTTATAAATTTACATTTTGTATAGTGTAGTGTACATGTTCCCTGACTGTAAGAGTGAGGGAACACCTGGACCCTGTGATAGGAGTTACACCCTTTTTTTCTTGCTGGTGTTTATTTTAAGAAGGTGGTGAGGGGGGTGACCCAGCGAAACATGGTGGGCGATATTGTATGTGGACTATTGGAGGGGAATATTGTATGTGGGTGGAGGGAGATATTAAAGTGAGTGGAGGGGGATATTTGGGTGGAGCCACTTAGCTGTGTCTATGATATCTAGACTGACAGACGTGTGAGGGCAAAGATATGTGAGATAGACAGATATGTGACTCTCTTGCTATTGTACTACACAATACGTTTCTTTTTTTGCCAACTGTATTTTTGTGGTAAAATTGGCGCATTTATGTCCGAGAGGCCGGTAATATTTTTAAGTACAGTAGGGTGGGCCCCCCAAGATTAATTCCCCTGTGGGCCCCAGACCCCACAGTCCGACACTGTGTGCATCTATCAGGTTTAAATCATTATTGTGGCAATTTATATTCCCCTTCCCTGCCCCATATGCTAGCGATATTCTTAAAAGGATTCTGACTCCTTTGGAGGCATCCCCAGACGTCCCTGTTCTGATTCTAGGGGATTTTAATATCTATCTGTAATGGAGGAAGCCGGATATGTAGATCCTCTGGGTCACCGTGAGAGGTGAGATGTAACCACACCAGGGAGCAGAGTCCAAGGGGCCCCCAGTCTTCACCAGAGCCCGCCACAAGGCCGGATGGACTTAGCTGCGGGGAACCCCCAGATGGCTACTTCTGACATGGCCACTCGTGGTGACAGCCAAAGTGCCAGACGTATAACAGTGGGAATGGGCAGAGGTGACGGGTCACAGGCAGGTAGCAACCAATGACAGGTAGCAGAGTTCCAGGCACATAACAAACTGGTGTAGCGACAGGTAACAGCAACACAGGTAACAGACTGGCGTAATGGCAGGCATCAGCAGAACTGGTAACACAGGAACCAGGGTGTCAATAAATGCAGGAACCAGACAGCAAATAATAGGTCAGGAGCAATGTGAGAACATCAGCAAACTGACCCAGAGCACAGGCAGGTAGTTCCTTTAGTCCCAGATGGTGAAAGGTCATTGGCCAGGTTATTAGGTACAGTCTCCTTAAATCTCAGCGAGCCATCGAACGCGCGTCCTAGGGTGGGGACGTGTGCGTGCAGGACACTGGCAGCAGCAAGGACAGGTGAGTACACGCTGGCAGAGGAGACATGGGCTGCATCAGGGACTACGGCATGGATCATGATGCCATCTGCATCCCTACTGGGATAAATTTCACACGGGCACTATTTACCCTGGCTCTCAGCCCATGGTCCTTTCACTACTCCTGGATAAGGTTGGATTGCGAGATATGTGGAGGGTGTCCAAATCAACTAACAAAACAAAACACCTGTTACTCTTCAACACACCACTTAGGGCTAGTTCACACGGCTTATTGCCGACGTAATTGCGGGGATGGATTTCCCCCGCAATTACGCCGGCTGCCGTGCAGCGGGGCGGGGGGCCAGCAGCTCGCCGGCCCCATAGACATTTATTATACACGGCGCGTACACGCCGAAAATAATTGACATGTCACTTTCTCCCCGCTCGGCGTATTCCCAGAGCGGGGAGAGGAGACGAAAACCATAGTTCTCTATGAGAACTGTGGATTACCGTAATGGCTGGGATGGATTTCAGCCGTACTGCAGTGCAAATACGGCGCACAGTATGGCTGAAATCAGTGCCCAAATCAGCCATGTGAACGAGCCCTTACTCTCAAGAATAGATCTTGCTGTTGCCTTGGACTCAGAAAGGGCCGTCTTAACAGTATTATGGGCCCCTGGACAGAGAGCAGTGCACTGGGCCCGCCAACCAACAAGTTTGTGCTTTTGAACATAGTTTAACTCTTTACTGACACAGGACGTACTCATACGTCCTGTGCTGGCAATGTTCTATGTAGCTATTACTCTGTAATCCCACTATATAGAAGGCTGATGTCCACTGCTGATTGTAGCTGAAACCCTCCTGTAACAGCAGGGAATGGAGCCATCTCCATTCCCCACTGATTAACCCTTTAGACGCCACAGCGATCATGACAGCAGCGTCTGAATGAATTAGAAATGTTGCTGTGCAATCTAATCTGATTAGTACATGTATATAACACTAGGGAGAGGATTTTTGGTTTTTTTACCCTGTGGGTAAAAAAAAGTTTACCACTTGAAAAAAAAAAAAAAACACAATAGCACCATTTTTGTAGGGGTTTTGCAGTTATGGAGTTCACTGTTCACTATAAATGACATGTACTCTGTATTCCGCAGATTGGTACATAGTAGTGCTTTTAACCCCTTAACGACACTGGACATAAACTTAGCTAATTGCAGCTAAGACCCGCCGATTACAACACTGGATGGAGATGCTGCCATCCCACGCTGTTTAACCCCTTAGACGCCACGGCAAACATGGTCATGGTGTCTAAATGAATAAAAAACGGTGCTGCGCGCCATTCCTCACTCCGATCAGGGACCCCGCAGCGAAATTGTGGGCCCTGATCGCTTAACATGGCGGCTGGAAGCCTTGTGAAGGCTTCCATCACCGCCATGTTTTTTGTTTCACTACTTCCTGCGGCAGGCAGGAAGTAGTAAAACCGCCATATTGGTACAGCCTAATATATTAGGCTGTATAAATGATCGTGCCCCTAAGTCGTGAAGCACCCTAGGGGGACTTAATGTTACAGTAAAAAAAAAAAAAAAAATTATTATAAATTTTATATATTTATATATATAATTGATTAAAATTTAGAAAAATACCGAGGTATAGAAGATGGATCTGGCGCCCTGTTCTAGAACAAATGCTTCCTCTCAGATACGAGGATATATCAAAATAAAGTATTCTAATAAAAGATTGTGAAAAGAGCATTTAAACCTTTTCCACATAAACACTAAAATAACACGTTTCTCGCCGTACACCGGCGCTTCATCAAAAAAAAAGGATTACAGTGAAAGTCTGGTATCACATTGTATTTAAAGTAAAAGGAGTGTACACATTGGTTACTTCGTGATCCAATCATAATAAAGTCCATAGAAACATGTGTAATGTGGTAGCCAATAAAATTCAAGAGCGGGATGTTAAAATTTAAAAGGGTGAAAGAGTGTTAAAAACAGCTGATTGGAAAAACACAAGGCGGGAGATATGTGTTGCCAATCAGCAAGTAAAAACGTCAGTGAGTTAGGCCCAGGTTCACACGGTTATTTGGGACAGATTGGCCCGTTTCCGCCCCGGGGATTTGCGCTTCAATACGCCCCAATCCGTCGGAGTCATTAGGTAATCCACTGCCTCATAGAAAACTGGAATCCGTCGCTCCCCCCCGCTGGGCAAATCCGCCCGGGGGGAAAAGTGACATGAGTTATGTACGGCGGGGAGCCCCGTAAAACAAGCATTGTCTAGGGGGCCGGGGGGGTGCCCCCCCCGGGGCCCCGGGCCCCCCCCCGTCCCGCCCCTTATTCACGGCGGATTTGTGCGCTCAATATGGCGCACAAACCCCGCGGGAATAACCCGTGTGAACACGGTTTTACAGTGTAGATAGATTGTGCCCCCCATAGAGTTCAATGGGGTGGGTTCTGAAACCCCTGATAGGTTGAAAAAGGGGAGGGAAAGACAGAACCACCAATCAGAAGAGGGACTGTCGGTTGGTTGAGAAAAGAGAGGGAAAGATAAATCACCAATCAGAGGGGGAAAAACTGAGTTTTCATGATTTCTTGTACCAAGACTAAACCATGGTAGGTTAAAAAAAGGGGGGAAAGACGGAACCCCCAACAGAAGGGGGACTGTCGATTGGTTGGGAAAAGGGGGGAAAGAAAAACCAGTCCAATCGAAGAGGGCTACGAGATGTATGGAGCTAAGGGGGATGTCTATAAAACCCAACACAGTTCAGGTTCCTCCTCTGATTGACTGGTTTATTTTCCCTCTTTTTTCCCAACCCAATCGACAGCCCCTCTTCTGTTTGGGTGGTTCGTTTTCCCTTCTTTTTTAAGTCCGTGGCTTTTTCTTGGTCCCAAAAACATCTGATCTCAGTATTTCCTCCTCTGATTGGCTGGTTTATTTTCCCTCTCTTTTTTCCCAACCAACCGGGACAGTCCCTCTTCTGATGGGGGTTCTGTCTTTCCCTCTCTTTTTTTAAACCTACCAGTGGCTTGTACTTGGTACATAGAACATCATGATCTCGGTATTTCCTCCTTGATTGGGGGTTTTATTTTTCCCCCTCTTTTTTCAAAACCAACGACTCCCCTTCTATTGGGGGTTCTGTCTTTCCCTCTCTTTTTTCAACCTATCAGTGGCCAGTACCCACTCCCATTGAACCTTGGGTCATATTTATTTTGTCATTGTAACTCTTGACTTTTGACTTCTGATTAGCCAAAATACTCCCCCCTTTGTTTTTTTCCCAAATCAGCTTTTTTAACACTTTTCACCATTTTTTGAACACCCCGCTCTTGATTTCTTTGGCTACCACATTAACATGTTCGATGGAATTATTTGATTGGATAAAAAGTAACCCTTGACACTTTTTACTTTTAATACAATGTGATACCAACTTTCACTGTAACCCCTTTGTATTGATGAAGTGCCCGGGGTTACGGCGAGAAACGTGTTATTTTAGTGTTTATGTGGAAAAGGGTTTAAATGTTTTTCACAACTTTTTTAGAAAAAATCTTTATTTTAATAATCCTGAAACCAAGAGAACATTTTCTAGAACAGGGCCAGATCCCCTCTTCTTACCTCGGTATTTTCTCATTGTTCGTATCCCTTGCCTCGTTTGGTTCGGGTGAAGACAGTGGGGCTGTTCGAGGCTCGGAGAGAGCCCAAAATGCGTCTATGAGCGTTTTGCTCTATTTATTGCACAAAAGCTCCAGGGGGGCATCACCATTTTTATTCTTACTTTTTTCCCAAATTTTGGGCATCTTCACCATATAGCGCCCCCCCCCCCCCTCTTTTTTCTCTTTTATTTCTCTCTATAGGTTAAAAGTTCAAATCACCCCCTTTTGCCATTTTACAAATAAAAAATTACGTGTAACTATCCATTAATTGAAGTACACCAATGATACCTGATGAACCCCATTGACTACAATGGGGTTCTTCAAATTTTCATCATGGTGGGTGATATTTTAACGTAAAAAATGCTGCAATATTATTTCTGTCACTTTTGGTGAAATCTGTGCAGGAAGCTCTGAATAGAACCTCCGATGCAGATGTGAACCCGGCCTAAGGCTACACAGCGCTGGTTTTTGGTTGGATTTTTAAGTGGATTTAATATCTAGAATCTACAAAAATCCGTCTGTAACCAGTGCCCTTAGACCGCAATAGAAAATCCGAGCCCGGATTTTATATTGTTGGATTTCTAAACCGCCAGCTTACAGATCATGTTCTATAATCTGTTGTATCATGATACAGTTCAGTGTTAAAAGGCTGGCCAAAATCCGAAAACCGACTGGAAAAGCAGTGTCAAAAAACGTTGTACTCTGGTGTTTAAATACCGTCGGATTTCTGACGGCATTTTAAAACTGCCGTGTAGACATAGCCTAAGACTTTAAAGAGAATCTGTCACATAGGTTATGCCCCCCTTGCTGAGGACAACACAAGCTAGTGACAAACCTGCTGTTTCCAGCGCTGTGCCCCTTATTCTGTAAGATGCTGTAGTTTTAGAGCATTTAATGCTCAAATTTGCATTTCTCAGCCAGAAAAGAATCATGAAAAGAGTTCATTTAATTAATGCCCCACCCACCTGAGGCTAGCCCTGCCCACATCACAACTGATTAACCTATTACTTCGAATAGGTAGAAACATGTGAATAACTGTCAGTGGGCGGGGCTAGCCTTTGTTGGGCGGGGTTAACACCTGCTCATGAATAAGATTTGAGCATTAAATGCTCTAAAACTACAGTACAGCATCTTACAGAATAAGGGTCACAGCGCTGGAAACAGCATGTCTGTCACTAGCTTGTGCTGTCCTCAGCAAGGGGAGCATAATCTAGGTGATAGGTTCTTCCCCATCTTCCTCTGATAATTTGTGACCCATATAAAGTACTATAAAGTGCGTAAAGCACTTACACCCCAGTTCACAGGTATCCTGCTTTCTGGGCATCTGACAGGGTGTGGGTGGTATGGAAAGGATCCCTTCCTCAGGACAGAGCTGGATCTGTCCACAGAGTCATTATCAGTGGAGCAGCAGATGGCAGTCATGCTGCTCAAATCAGCCCTCACATTGCCCTGCTGTGAGGAGAGGGGCAGTGTCAGACTGGGGTGCCTAGGGCCCACCAGATGAGTTTATTTTAGGGAACCACTTTGCCTCGCTGTCTCTGCCACCTGTACAGTGTCCAGCCCGGTCTCGCTTCAACTTATACAGACCGATGTGATGACATCATCACACTACTACAATACTGCCACATCAGGACCACATATCACCACCACATAGTGACTGCATAATACCACAACATTATGACCACATATCTCCACCACATAGTGACTGAATAATGCCACAACACGATGAACGCATAACACTACCACATAGTAACTGAATAATGCCACCATACCATGACCTCATATCATCCCCACAGTGACTGAATACACCACATCATGACCACATATCACCACCACATAATGACTGAATAATACAGCCACACCATGATCACATATCACTACTATATACTGAACAACATGATTGTGGGTCAGAATTCACTTCAAAATCCGAATGAAATCCACCTCCCATTCACTTTAAGAGGAAATCCACAGAAGAATTGCAATTCAAGAAAAAATCAGATCAAACGGCATGGAAATTTCCCCGGTGGATTGGAAATATGCAATGTGGAAGGAAAAGAAATTACATGTCACTTTTGATTGTGGGTCACCTCAGATTCTTGGTCGAGTATTTGTGACACAGATTAGTCCTATTACAATTGTACATATCCGCCTTCAAAACAATGGAGAAAACCGACTCTACCAACTGGAAATCTACACCTGAAACCAATGGTTATCACCTTGGATTTCTGAAACGGATTTCTGCATGTATAAGGAAGCTATTATCACACCACCTATGCAGGTCTCCAAATCATGTTTTCATTATTTATCAGTAGCTTTTGACACAGATTAATTCCCGAATTATGAGTGGGAATCCAGATCAAAACCCAAATAAAATCCCCCTCCCATATATTTCAAGAGGAAACTTACTCAAACATTCAAAGAGCGGAACCGTCCACAGCAGATTTGAAATGTGCAGTGAGGAAGAAAAAGTAGTGACATGTGACTTCTTTGATGCAAAATCACTCCAGATTCCTCGTTTCGAAACCAAGGCAAAGATGAGTTCCATTGAAATGGGGTTAATCCGCTTCTAAAACAGTGGTGAAAGCCGCAAATACAAAGTGAAAGTCCACAATAATCTGATGGAATCAACTTGGAATTCTGAAATGAATTCCGCTATAGATTTTTTCAACAGAAAAATCAGTGATGTCTATGTACCCAGTCTATACAAAAACACTTTTGTATCAGGAACATATTATCACACCTCTGCAGGTCTAGAACTAATGTCTAGCCTGATAGTTATCAGTAATTAATAGAAATATTAATCGTCTGTCTTGCCATTTCTTTCTCAAAATTGACAAGGCTCCGGTCGATCTCCTGTTCCTCCACCTGATAAATCTGATCCACCTGTTCCTGATGCATGCTATAAACATTAATATGTATAAAACTCTGGGGCCATTTCCACCTATCTCATGGATAGAGTGAAAATACTACATAGAAACACAAGACGTCCATCAATCCCTCCCACCAGGAAAAAACATTTTACGGTCAGAAAGAGCATAACGAGTCTATTCTACTAAAAAAACAAAGGGAATTGTGAGCAACAGAAAATAGAGAGTATGGATCAGCACTATCCGCCATCTCTGTACCTGAGACATTGTGATATAATAGAAGCTGTCTATAGACGGTATGCATTCTAAGGGTAGGTTAACAGCAAGGTTTTGACGTGATTTCTATATGATTTTGGTCAGAAATAATGTCAAAATCCGTATGAAATCACCCCGAGGCACAGACGAGTTCCATTGAAATGGGGTTAATCTGTGTCTAAAACTGTGGTGAAAGCCGCAAATGCAAAGTAAAAGTCCACAACAAGAATCTGATGGAATCAACTTGGAATTCTGAAATTAATTCCACTATAGATTTTTCCGACAGAAAAATCATTGGTGTCAACGTACCCAGTCTATACAAAAACACTCATATATCAGAAACAAATTATCACACCTCTGCTGATCTAGCCTGATAGTTATCAGTAATTAATAGAAATATTAATTACCTGTCTTGCAATTCCTTTCTCGCAGTTGACAAGGCTCCGGTGTATGTGCTGTTCCTCTAGCTCGCTGGGCATCAGTCACCTGGAAAAAGATAGAGGTGTGATAATATGTTCCTGATACATGCTATAGACACTAATATGTATAACACACTGGGGCCATTTCCACCTATCTCATGGATAAAGTGAAAATACTATGTAGAAAGCAAGACCTCCATCCCTCCCTCCCACCAGGAAAAAATTTTTTTCCGGTCAGAAAGAGCAGAACTATTCTATTCTACTAAGAAACCAAAGTAAATTGTGAACAACATAAAACAGAGAGTATGGATCAGCAATATCCAGCATCTCTGTACCTGAGATATTGTGTTATAATAGAAGCTGTCTATAGACGGTATGCATTCTAAGGGTAGGTTCACAGGTAGTTTTTGATGTGATTTCTACATGCTTTGGGTCAGAATTCACATCAAAATCCGAATGAAATTCCCCTCAAATTAATTTCAAGAGGAGAACCACAGGAGAATTCCAATTCAAGAGAAAATCAGATCAAATGCTGTGGAAATTTCCTTGGAGGATAGGAAATCTGCAATCTGGAAGGAAAAAAAGTGACATGTCACCTTTTATAGTGGATCACCTCAGATTCTTGTTCAGGTAGTAGAGACACAGATTAGTCCCATTAGATTTGTACATATCCGGCTTCAAAACAATGGATAAAACCGCCTCTACCAACTGCAAGTCTGCACCTGAAACCAAAGGGTATCACCTTGAATTTCTGGAAAGGATTTTGTGACCAATTTTTCTGACATAAATACCAGCTGTGTAAACATACCCTAAGAAAACATAATCCCACATGTATGAGGAAGCTTTTATCACATCACCTATGCAGGTCTCCAACTCATGCTTGCGTTATTATGGTATATTTATCGAAACCGAGGCACAGACGAGTTCCATTGAATTGGGGTTAATCTGTGTCTAAAACTGTGGTGAAAGTAGCAAATACAAAGTAAAAGTCCACAACAAGAATCTGAAGGAATCAACTTGGAATTCTGAAATGAATTCCACTATAGATTATTCCGACAGAAAAATCAGTGGTGTCAACGTACCCAGTCTATATAAAAACACTCATATATCAGAAACAAATTATCACACCTCTGCTGATCTAGAACTCATGTCTAGCCTGATAGTTATAAGTAATTAATAGAAATATGAATTACCTGTCTTGCCATTCCTTTCTCGCAGTTGACAAGGCTCAGGTGTATGTGCTGTTCCTCCAGCTCGCTGGGCACCAGTCACCTGGAAAAAGATAGAGGTGTGATAATATGTTCCTGATACATGCTATAGACACTAATATGTATAACACACTGGGCCATTCCACCTATCTCATGGATAGAGTGAAAATACTATGTAGAAAGCAAGACCTCCATCCCTCCCTCCCACCAGAAAAAAAACTTTTTCCGGTGAGGAAGAGCAGATCTAGTCTATTCTACTAAAAAACAAAAGGAAATTGTGAACAACATAAAACAGAGAGTATGGATCAGCAATATTCAGCATCTCTGTACCTGAGATATTGTGGTATAATAGAAGCTGTCTATAGACGGTATGCATTCTAAGGGTAGGTTGACAGGTAGTTTTTAACGTCATTTCTACATGCTTTTGGGTCAGAATTCACGTCAAAATCCGAATGAAACTCCCCTCCCATTCATTTCAAGAGGAGATCCACAGGAGAATTCCAATTCAAGAGAAAATAATGCACAAAATACGCACTGTGCGAAAGCACCCTAAAGCCTCAAACAGTTTTTCACTTTAATCCTTTAACCAGTTACTGACTGGGTTGTTTACCTTCCTTCCTGACCTGGCACAATTTCATTTACCTTAGTACTTGTGGGGTTTAAACACTTTAACACTTTCTCAGACTCGATAATTAAAGGGGTGTTATCGTTTGAGCTGCTCGTGCTGTTCAGCTAATTTTCTCAGATTGAGTTTGAAATCCAGGGGCATGTCTCTCCTGTCAGCCGGCGTGTCTCTCCTCCCAGGAGGCGTGTCTGTCCTCACTGAAGAACTGTGACATCATCATTTTGTTTGAAGCAGGGGATGCAGAAGGTTGTCTGGATATAACAGCTCTGTAGCCTCCTGCATGCTTATGTCTGCAGCCTTGAGGCTCCAAACTCCAGCAAGCACCTGTCATATGTCTTAGTTTACACACAACTGAAAGCCAGCAGCTGTTACTTCTAGTGGTGTTCATCCAAATTGTACTGACAACAGCTGAGATCTTTACTCAACTACAAATGTCAGCTTCAAGTAAAGATCTCTGCTTGCTGTCAATGACATGTGAGTGAAAACAATGGGGAGAGAAGCAAAAAAGCTTTGAGAGAAGGCCCTGCTCAGCTTGTAACTAACTTGGGCTGGTAGAGTAGAGTAGTGGTAGACTATTGCTTTTACAACAAAGGGGTTTGGAGTTCTAGTCCCTCACAGGGTATATTTTTTTCCCCCTAAATTCTACACATATGTAGAGAGACCTAAAATATATATGTTAATCTCTATAATGATATATATACACATACATTGCTCCCCTATATCATGTTTCATCCCCCAGAATATATGCATTGTATCACATATGTTGGAAGTGCTTGGTGTGACTGCAAGGATAGGAAACTATATAGGGGAGCTTTGTGTGTGCATATGAATAAAATTATAGATGTCTACACATATATTTTCATATCTTTACATATGTGTACAATTTATGAAAGTAAAAAAAAAAAACTACTGATGGGGTTTGAACTCCCAACCTCTGTCTTGCAGACCTGATCACCTAAGCTCTGCACCACAGAGGCTTGCATTTGATCTGAGGAACAGAACGCCTTCTTTTCCAAGTAGCAGCTTAAGGACTGGATCTGTGAGGAGGTTAATCAACCTCTTGGCAAAAGCCCCTTAAACAGCTAGTAATTGCCCAGAACATTGACCCTAAAGCTGGGAGATGTACATAGAGCCAGCAGACCTTGGTTTCACTATCGATTTTAACAGCTCAGAGGGGAGTAAACACAGAGTGTGCAGGCAGCCAATCACAGCGCAGGTGGCGTGGCCGGGGCATTTCCTGTCTAGGGGCGTATCCCAACAGGCTGAAGGAAATGTCAGCCAGCCAATCACAGTGCAGGGGCCGTGTCTAGGGTGTGAGAATCGACCAGGGGGCGTTCTGACCAGCAACAGCAGAAATAGAAGACAGATTTAAAGAGAAGCTCATATCTGCTAAACCAAGTGACAGAGGTAATGCAACCCAATTACTAAAAAAGTGCTTATTTTTACTGTCCCCATAATCTGAGACATGATCTTTGTAACGATAAAAACCCTTTAACAAATTTTCACTTTTTTTATTTTTTATCAGCAATAGTGGTGCTAAAATAAGTTTTGTATTGTGTCATTTTTCTGTCAGGGACGTTTATATACAGTATACATGATATAAAGTTTTTTGGGTTGTCAGCACAGGAATAAAATCTGTGGACAATGTTTTTTTTATTATTTTTTTTGTATTTTATTTTACATATTGCGCCCCCATAATTTAAGAAAAAAACTTCGAGGAGAGGAGAGGGAATTTTTGATATTTCTTTTATCTGGCTGATTTACTCTGCGGCTGAAATTGTAGCCCCAGTTACAGGGAAATTACAGTCTCTGAATTTACTACAGTTGAAACTTATGTCAGAGCAGCTGAGGTTTTTTTTTTTCAACACCTCTCTCCTGCCACTGCACTGAGTCTGGTGTCTTTCTCGGGTGGGTAGCATGGCAGTCTTCAGTGAGAGAGAGGTCAGCCCAGCACTGATTGATGGAGAAGATTCACCATCATCAGAGAGCTGGTTGTTATCAGCGCCGCCCTCTGAGTGCAGACACAGAAAAGCACTGCTGAGGGTTTTAAGAAGTGGTGCCCCTGACTGGACGAGAGGTACAGTGACTGAGATGGCTGTTGCAAATAACAAAGTACTCTTTTTTTCTTTTTTTTTTCTTTTAACAAAATCAAGTTTATTCGTAAATGTAACACATAATTAAATCAATGGCATCAAAAACATTGGAGACAAGCAAAATATGAGTACAGAGTATGGAAGTATAATGTATTTTACATTTGGCGTAGTCTGGCAGGATTGCGGATAGATAAGAAAAGAAAGGCACGTGTGGTGGGAGAGGGAGTCTCCCCAGCCACAGGCATGATGCCGAAGAAAAAGGGTTGGTTGTGACCGTGAGCACACACGGGCTTGCTGTAAACATGGCCGAGGGTCAGAAAGTCGAGCCTCCGACAGCGGAAACCGAGAGGTAACGTACGAGCCAGAGGAGTCCAGGTTGGAGGAAGTCCCAGTGGAGAACCCAGTAGACGTACCTGTCCCAACTCAGGACTGAGGAAGGGGTAGGGGGTGATATTCCAGAACTGGGTTGACTATATGTGTGACAGCCCCCATGTCTGTGATTTGCTTCCTGTGATGTCTCTGGACCCATTGACACTTCTCACAATCCACTTTTTATTCCGTCCCAGCCCAGCTGTGCAAAGTGCTGGCACCTGGCGACACAGGACACCCTCTGTCCACTCTATAGGGTACCTTGACTCTTCTGGCAGTCCTGAAAACTGCCTACCTCTATTTCTGGATCGTGTGACTCTCTTTAGGGTCCACTCCACCTGGGTCTCCACTTTCTCTCTCTGTCTTGGTGACTACTTAATCTCGGGTATATCAGTGAGTCAGCTGTTCTCTTCTGCCTTAGCCTGCCCTGTCTATTGGTGCCTTAATAGCCAGAGGTCCCCTTTCATAGTTGCTCTTAACTAAAACTATATACACTCAGCACAGCTCCAACTGCTGACTGACTGCAAAGCTGACCAGCTCTATCCTCCAACAACAGTACAAAAAGGTATGTCACAAATACTATAAAAATAAACATCACATGACACAATGTAATCACAAGCATGTACATCTCATTAATGTAACAAAACTTGAGTAAAAACTGATAATAAACATAAAATGTAAAAATAAATTATATGTGTATGTGCTTTTATTCATCTTTCTGCATGGAACAACTACAAGAGCTTTATGTGGACACAAAACTCCACAAATCAAGAAAGTATATGGGATCAAGAGGTAGTAGGCCGACTCACATAAATGCAGAGGCATAGATGTGGAAAAAAATTTGGAGTGGAGGGCCTGGCATAGATATCTCAAAATAAAGCCAATTATAAGCAGGCCCAATTAAGATGTTTCTAATAAGATCTAGTCTAAGCAGGGGATTGATAGAGAGGTGTGTGCAGTATCCAACCACTTCTGCCAGACCTTAACAAATTAATTGAGGAAACCACGATGTAGATAAATATATTTTTAATATGGGAGAGTGACATTTACAGAATTAATCCAGTCCTGTGTACTAAGGATATGACTGGACATCCAATGATGGGCAATTGTTTTCCTAGCTATAAACAAAAGTTTGGTTAGGCACGTGCGGTCAGCAGTTGATGGATAATTCTCAGGATCTAAAAAGTAGAATTTGTTTACAAAAACCCTGGATTTTGAGGCAGGACCATAATAGATTGAAAAAGGTAATAGAGGAGGATAGACATTTTGGGTACACGTCAGGAATCTCTGGATGAAAATTATGGAGACGAGAAGGGCTATAGTATGCATGGTGCAGAATATTTAGTTGAGTTGCCTACTCACCATATTTTGAGGAAACTAATTTAGGAGCCTCCAATGCCAATGCCCACTGTGCATCAGAAATAGCTTTTTCATCTCCCTCCCAGGTGGTCCTCTTGCCGAGAATAGGACAGCTAACTTTTTCCTCAGTAATAATGTATAAAAACAAGTAATATAGCCCCTATAAGGAGGCGTAATTAACATAAGAGGTATTGGAAAGTCTTAAAAGATTATTAGAACATTGGAGAATTGCATCTACAGCGCATGCCTAAGTTGTAAATTTCGAAAGAAGTTTGAATTAGGGATTTTACACTCCGTTGCCAGGTCCTGGAATGATTTGAGGGTAAGATTCCTATATAATTAGGATATATATATCACCCCCCTCTTCTTCCATACAGAGCTATTGAGAGAAAGCAGTTGCTGCATGGTACTATTATCCCAAAGAGGTGTATATTCATCTTTTCTGGACGAAACGAATAATATAGATCTTTGACCTGTCTCCATATCAATAAGCTCTGCCTAAGGATCTCTGGGCACTGACTATCGTGCATGGGAGGAATATGTGTTGAGAAGAGATAATGGAAGATAAATGCATTTGCTGAGCCGCCAGGTTTAATTAGAAATTCCATAAAGGCGGAGGTGCTCAAAAGACGAAGAGCATTTGCGAGCGTGTGCACAGATTTGTTCAACAACAAACAAAAGTTCGCACTTCTCTATCCAGCCATCCTGAAAATTTTCCATAAAAATGGGAATATTTCCACGTTTTACACACCAGAAGAGGCACGTGCTTTTCTACGAAGAAATGCGGCTCCAGACCCAGAAAGAAGAACTCCACCAAGGAAAAACACCACACAACCTTCACCAAAGGTACAAAGAGGGTCTGATGATGAAGATAGACCAGAAAAGTCCGGAAGACAACCTGTCGCTCCAACGCGTCAGAGCCCACCAGCATTGGACACCACTTGAGCAAGGGTAGAGGGGATGGACGTGATCATTTGAAGATGGAGGAGGTCTAGAGTGAAGACACGATGAGTATCATATTTGTTTGACGATCTGTATTTTTGCTGGAAACTGATGATATTTAAAAGTTTCTTCCACTGTCATTATTGATGTTGCCGTGACCTGAAGGTCACCTGGGGGGAGGGGTTTTGTGAGTTTGAGGGCCCGGTCTTGGCAACGAGGAGGGCAATAAGAACATATCTAGTACAAACAGAATGGTATCAGTCTCCTGCGGGACTCTGGAGGGGAAGAGTGGGAGGGATAGGGTTACAAGACTTGCTTCACCGCGGAAAAAAGTGAAGTCCTAGACCACATTGACACGCCGGGTTGGAACATGTCACCAACCTCGTGTGCCACTGGAGAGACTCAACGTTTCTTCAACTGTGGGCACATTCAATGCCAACGTTGCCATGTTTCGTCTTGTTATGAAAATGTTGCAAAGGTTTACAATTTTCTGGTTAAATTCGTGCAGAGGGTACGGCTACCAAGGGCTAGGAGACGCTTTAACATGATCTATCATTCACGCGTATAGTAACCTGGAATGTGAAGGGGTTGCGTTCGCCAAACAAACGTCTCATGGTGCTGCGCCACCTGATGCGTCTAAAAGCTGATGTGGCGCTGCTCCAGGAGACGCACCTAGAAGCAGAAGATTTCCATAGGATGAGGAGGCTGTGGGTGGGGGAGGTTATCGGTTCTCCGTCGGTCAATGGAAAAGCTGGAACATTAATACTGATCCACAAAAACTTGTCATGTAATACTATCCAAACGAAGGTAGATACAGAGGGTAGATGGGCATGGGTACACCTACACATGGGCACTGAGGATTTCTCTATTTATAGCATATATGGACCGAACACTGGCCAGGCAAACTTTTTCAAATCTTTGGAACAAATTATCCAACAGGATAAAATACAAAACAAAGTGATTGGGGGCGATCTGAACACGGTATTGTCGGCTAGGGAGGACAGGAAGAGATTGCGGGGAAGCCAAAGGATGGAATCTAGGCAGGAAACACCTTTGGCGACTTTTACGGAGAGGCTTGAGCTCTTGGATGCATGGAGAGCCCTGCACCCAGAAGACAGGGAATTTACCCACTTCTCGCACCCACACTCCACCTGGTCACGTCTTGATTACATTTTACTACCCTCAAATTTCCTACCTAGGGTGGACAATGTAACTATCAGTGATATGATAATATCGGACCATTCTCCAGTTACAGTAGATTTCCAAGAAAGGTTTCCAAGGGGCACAGATTTCATATGGAGGTTTCCGGGGTACATGGCACAGGATGAGGAGTTTCAGGCACTGTTAAAGGGTTGGTGGTTAGAATATAGAACCAACAATGAAGAGTCAGCTTCATCCACCCAAGTGTTTTGGGACGCAGGCAAAGCGGTCCTAAGAGGAAGGTTGATCTCATATATCACAGGGCTTAAATGTAAAATTACAGACCAGCTGCAGTCCCATAGTAATTCCCTTCGCCAAATATACTCGGCCTTTTTAGGAAACCCGTCAGAGGAAAACAAAACAAAGTGGAAAGAGGCCAAGAGATCTTATGAGACATGGCTGGAGAAAAGAGAGGCGCTAAAAAGAACACAAAACGAAGCAAAATTGTTTAAATACGGAAACAAGGCAGGGCGCCTCTTAGCCAGACTGGCTAGGGGATATACCCAGAAGTCTACAATACTAGCCTTAAAGGATACTGATGGTGTAAAACATAGCACGGGTGGAGAAATCACAGAAATATTCAGAAACTTCTACCAAAATCTATACTCTGACGAAAACCTCGATGACGTGAGATCAAACGAGTGGTTGAGCAAAATCCATCTGCCGACTATATCGGAGGAGGATTGCCTGATGTTAGGGTCTCCTGTCACTAAAGAGGAACTGGAAAAGT